>JABFPB010007995.1:0-10504 GCA_022817645.1 Ceratoteleas bidentatus | reverse complement strand
CGCGTGCGTCATGAAGCCCTGACGAGTAGGAGGGTCGCGGCGGTGTGCGCAGAAGGGTCTGGGCGTGAGCCTGCCTGAAGCCGCCGTCGGTGCAGATCTTGGTGGTAGTAGCAAATACTCCTTTCAACCTTTTACCCCCTTCATGTGTCTTGTTTTCCCGTCGCCTCGGAAAACCTCTTATAACGCGAATTCCCACGTTATACGCTTCTATGAAGGGAACTTTTTGCAATCTTGCCAGCTAGCTTATCGCAGTTTTCTATTCCATTTTCTGCACTAATTATCGAGCTAGGTACCGTAAATATCATAACATTTCATAAATTATTCACCGAGATATCCTACAAATAAGATTGAAAAAAGCGTAGATTACCTCATTTTGGCTGTAATAAAGATATTGCTTCTACAAGGGGAACTTTTTGCACTCGTGCCATCTAGCTTATCGCAGTTTTCTATTCCATTTTCTGCACTAAATACCGAACTAGGAACCATAAATATCATAACATTCCATAAATTATTCACCGAGGTATCCTACAAATAAGATTGTTTAAGTTACATGCTTCTGAAATTTCAGTGACAAATGTGTCTTAAAAGTGAGACTGAAATGTGAGAACATTTCTGAGAGTGTACTAAATTCCGAATTGGCAGTATTATTTTCAAAATCAGCTCATCATCGAAATCCCATAAATTTAATTTAGTGCCTTCATGATAAACTGTTTCAGTTGAGATGTTCTCGAACTCGTAATTGCTGTCTGTCATTATACAGACAGCAATTATGAGTTCGAAAGCAGTGACAATTTTTGTCACTGCTTTTGAAGCATTCAAAGCACTTTTAAAGTGGACTTTTTTTAAGCGGGGATCGAGAAATGTCGACATAGATAGAATAATATTCCTTTCATAATATCCCAACCTATCCTTAACAGATATTAGAATAGAACTTATGAACAATTGACAAAGCTCAGAATCCACTTCGGTTTGATGAATCGCAGTTTCTATATATCTCAGAATCGGTATTAACAAACTTCCAATAGGATATATGTCTCCACTGATTTGCGCAGTAACAGAATTGATTGGTTTCAACTATTCAATTGCTTCTTTGATTACAGATACTTGTAATCAAAGAAGCAATGCAGTACGGGTCTGTGTGACACTCGGCACTATTTGACAATTGTCAATATTGTTAAAAAAATAAAAATTTGTTATAAAATATTGTGCCTAGAATATTGTTAGTAGTACATTTGAGAACAAAAAGTTTCAGCCGTAATCATAACGTGCTTGATTTTTATTTAATGATTGTATAAACCAATGTCAAATACTTAGGTTATAAAAGTTCCCAAAAAGTACTTCAAAGTCTTGTTTAAGTAAGGAATATTTTTATTTACCAGCAAACGCGGTGGGGTATATTTGTTACATTGTTTTACTTGATAATCAACGTTTATACCAATAAATAATTGTAGGAATTTTTTTTTATTTACATGTCACTATGACTCTGTTCGTATTTCGCTTAGTTGGGCCGTTGTGACAGTATACATTCGGGACAATGTGACACCCTCAGTAGTGCACCGTAGTCGTCCCGCTCAAACATTGAGTGTGATCCCACGTGGAAAAAACAAGTCTGGATTCCGGCTTTCCGCCAGATTATTGCCCGACTACATCCAGCCTGTGTCCAGACTCTTACCAGACTTGTTTTAGACTGGGAAATGTCTGGCTGAGGATCACATGCTTCTTATCTTCAGCCAGACTATTACCAAACTAAAACAAGTCTGGCAATAGTCTGGCGGAAAGCCGGATCCAGACTTGCTTTTTCCACGCGGTTTTTGTACACACTCTTATTTTGAGTGTGAAAACATCAACGTAAGTACATTTATTCAACACCTTTCAAATTATTAAATTATTTTTTATAAATTTTAATTAAGACAAAAAATGATGCATTTTATTAACAACGATTAAGAAATAAAATACGTATTGCAGTTATGTTTTGAGGAACGTCTAACGAGGCTATTTCTAGTTTTAATTTAATGTGATTGTTTTTAAATTAGATTATTTCACTGGTGATTTTTCAATCAATCAATCAATCAATTTATTCTTTCTCAGGATAATCCTATAAGAGGAGTTTTACAAAGATTCAATATTTACAAAATAAACGCTTTCGGAGCTCGCTACAATACTAATTCATTCGTTTCGCAGGAATGCACGCAGCTTCAAACTATTGACAATAAATATATAAATATTTTTTGATTCGGGGGGAAAGGTCGCGTTACAGATGATTTGCAGTGGGTTATGAGCGGATGAAGACAGAATCGGATATAAATAATGATTTCGATAGTGGGTGTACATAGGGCACTCAAAAAGAAAGTGTTCAATTGTCTCAAGTCGATTCATGTTACAAACAGTACAGGGTTCTCTTTGGTTTATTGTATAAAAGTAATTTCTAACTGTAAATCGAAGGTAGTGTGTTGAAGATAATCGCAGTTGGGCAAATATTTTCATTACATTGTTTTGATTACGTTGGAGGAGATACGGTGCTGTTTGATCACTTATTGTCCGGGTTATTTTACATGTATGGGATTGTGATTGGTTGTATTTGATCAGGTCCATTAACTTGAGATGGAGTGAGAATCGGTCTAGGGCAATTTTCATATTTATTCTCCAGTTTTCAGGGTCTAAATTTTCCCACAAATGTGTCATATTTATTTGGTTGAAAATCACATTCAGCTGTAGCAGCCAATTGTATTTCTCGTTGTTGTCATAATTTAGAAATAGGTGGATTTGGCGGTTGAAGCAAATTTTTGTCAGTCTTGATTCTTCCATCTCAAGTATTGTCACGATCCATTTATATGCTTGTTGGAAAATGTTTAATGCAATTTTGGGCACATTGAATTCGAGTCGCAGGGCTGCATTATTTGTTGATTTTGGTAGAGATAGTATTCGTTTTAGATATTCAGATCTGACAATTTCGAGTTTGTCCATGTATCGAAGGCCCCAAATATGGGATCCATACAATAGGGTTGGAGTAATTACACTGTCTAGCAGTTTTATTTTGCTTTGCATGGAGTCTGCTCGGGAATTGCCCAGGACCTGAATAGCTGCGCCTAGCGCCACACGCGCTCTTCCTATCGCTTTTTCTGCTGCTTGCAGGGCAAGTGCGGAGCTGGAAAATTCTACTCCTAAATATGTGTAGGTGTTTACTTTACGTATTTCATCTTGTGCAAGATAAAACTTTTTTCCAGTTTCGCGGCCCGCGTTTCGGAAATCAATTATCTTTGTCTTGTCAACATTCACTGTAAGATGATTGATCTCACAATACTCCGCAATTGCTGTCAATAATTTCTGCATATCGGTAGGAGAACGAGCCAGGGCGATCGCGTCATCGGCGAAGAGCATCAACAATAGGTCCGTGTGCCCATCAATGTTGGCTCCCTCGAGACCTTTACTTCTCAAAAAACTCTCGAAATCAGCTAGAAATAGTAAGAAGAGCAGTGGGCTCAAGATTTCGCCTTGAAGCACACCCTCGGACACATCGAAATTCGTTGTAACTTCATTGTTTATCTTTGCCTTAAAATTTGCATTTGCATATAAGTTCGCTATGATTCGAATAAATTTGACGCTAATTCCCAAATTATATAGCTTTTGCCAGAGGAGAGGATGCGAGATTGAGTCAAAAGCACGTTTAAAATCTATAAATAATGCGAAAATATGTGATTTTCCCAGACGGAGTCGGAAGTGTATCGTTGATTGCAATATATAAATGTTATCGATGCATCCTCGCCTGGTTCGAAAGCCATTTTGGGATTCGCCGGGGATATTGTTCGATTCGGCCCAGTTTTCTAATCTATTTCCCAAAATACGTGTAAAAGTTTTCAAAATATCATTACAGAGGGCTATTCCGCGATAATTCGACGGGTCAGTTTTCGCGCCTTTTTTATGGAAGAGTAATAATAGTGAGTTGGACCAAGCTTCAGGTGTGCGTTCGTTTTTCATTATGTTGTTAAACAGTGATTGTATGTGTTGTAACCATATTTCCGGCAAATTTTTTAAAAAATCAACGCTTACTCTATCAACACCTGGAGCTTTGCCTGATTTAGCTTTTGTCAATGCTATTTTTATTTCGTCAATTGTTATAAAATTGTCTAAATTAGGGTCCCAAGTTCCAAAGTAGATCACATCATTTGGTATTCGGGGCGGATACATTGTTTGAAAAAAGAGTTCCCATTCTTCGCGCGGAATCGGGTTTGCTGTCATGGTTTTCCTACGCATTTGTCTGTAGATTCCCCAAAAATTTTTCGTATTTTTCGTATCGGCGAATTTGGTCTTTATGTCATTTCTATAGCTATCTTTTTTCCGTATAATTAGGTTTCGGTAATGGTTCTTCCGTTCTAAATATTCCGATTTTGTAGCCTGATCAAAGTTTTGGCGCTTGCATGCTTTTAGAGATCGACCCAGCTCCCTCTTTGCTTCGCGGCATTCCTGATCGAACCAGGGATTTTTATTTACTTTTCCGCGGATATAAAATTCTCTTTCCATATCAAGAGTTTTGGCGACATTTTGAATAGTATCAATTATTATATCGTTTTGTTCGTTTATTGTTCGATTTTTGAAGTCCGCAGTCCGCAAGAGGCAGCTGGTACTCTCTAGTGTTGTCACATAGTTACTAAGCTTAGATCGATCCCACTGAAGTTTACTTGATATCATCGGTTGGGTATGGGGGTTTGTTCGCGGATAATCTGCATCACATCTCAGTTCGAGGGTTACCGGGTGATGATCAGATAGGTTTGTTGTGTAATCGACCTTGAGGGACAAGACCATGTCTGCATGAGGCAGGTCTATCCACACCAGGTCGATCACACTATTTCCTTGTGAACCAATGAAAGTAAATCCTCCCTGTTCATCACCCGGTGTGCGTCCGTTTAACAAAATATACCAGTTGGTTTGCATAAAATCATTTAGCTGTTGATCTCGTCGGGTGACCGTTTCATCACAGGAGGTTCTTTGTGAGTTGAGGCTGGTGCCATAAATTGCTGCTGGGTTTATTCTATCTAATTTACCCAGGCGAGCATTGAAGTCTCCTCCTATGATAATTGGGCAGCCCGGGTAGGTCTGAGCTATTTCATCAAGTGTTGTTTGCAAGATTTCGATTAACACTTGGATATCGTGCGAGGGTTTAAAGTATATCGAGCCAAGTATAATGGTGGTGTCGCGGGCATGAATGGATATAAATATCCACGCATTCGTACACTCGATCAACCTACCCTTAAATTTTGGGTTACATACTGTGAGGAGGCCACCGCTTGGACGACCAAGGCTGTGTTCTCTCGTGGCGTTGGAAGACCAGCAGTCATACTCCGGCCAGCTGGGTGGGATGGTGAATGTTCTTGTGCTCCATGTTTCTGTTGTCGCAATGACATCGGTTCGTAGGAGATGGTCACTATCAAGGAGATTTGCGATGCCATGGATATTCCAGAAGGTGGCGGTTAGTGCGGGCTCTTTCTGGCGTTTTTTGACTCACGGGGTTGGTTTGGGTTGCTCGGCTCACAAGGCATCAGTTTGTCTTCGATTGTATTCCAGGTGAACCATTGGTTGTCGATCATGCATTTTTTACCGGCAATTCTTGTAGTTTTTCCATCTGCTTTGGCTTTACGTAAATGGGCACGCAAGAGGGTTTTGATCCGGCGTTCTTCTGGTGGGAGGTCCGGTTCGATAATCACTCTGGTGCTTGCGAGTTTTTCTCTTTTAAAGCGTAGGATATGTGTTTTCGCAGTTGAGGATTTCATTTCTACTATTATAGCTGAGCGGGTGTTTGGTTTGGATATCAATTTGGCTGATTTGACTTCTTCTTTTAACTCAAAGAATTCCAGAAAAAAGTCATTTATCGCCTTAATGAGATCGGTGGAGGTTGTAGTCAGCCCTTTAATAATTAGATTGTTTGCGTGTTGTAGTTTGTACTCGTTAGCCATCCAGTTTTGGCACGACGCTATTTTGTTTTGCAAATTGACAATAGAGCTGTTAGATGTTGGGGTAGATAAGGCCTCTATATTCCGTAGTTTCTCTTCTAATTCTGGATTGGTTAGCGTAGCTTTTGCTTTGATGTCGGACTCTAGTTTCTCGAAACGGTCTTCTGTCGTTTTTTGGAACTTTTCCCACTCCTTATCCCGGTTTAGCAGTTCCGCTTGCATGGTATCTAGTTTGTCTTGGAAGTTTGCTAGGTTGGTATTAACGTGTTGGTACATCCGTTCCTGGTTGAGAGCGTTTTCGGTTTTAAATCTGTCTATTACGCCAATGATGCGATTTACTGCCGAGTCGATATACGTTTGCAGTTGTTCGCGCAAATTGGATTCATCTGTATCGGTTTCATTTGCAATAGTTCTAGCTGTCTCTCCTTCGGTTTGGGTTGCATCTTCAGTGAAATACTTCAGCTTTTTCAAATGTTGTGATAATTCCGTATCTTCCAATTCCTCATGGGTTCTTTTCATTGTGTCTGATTGGTCACTTTTCATAACGTAGTTGAGAATACCACCATATTGAGTATTTCCTTCTCTCCTCAGGAGCGTGAGGGTCGAGGGACGACCAATCTTATTTGCATTTGGCGTATTTGCCAGAGATGGGGGAGTGAAGTATGCGGGTTTCCCGCTAGTGGTGGTTTTACTGGGCGAGTTTACTGGAGTCGTTTCGTTACTGGTTGGCATTTTGGTGTGTAAGCGTTTCGAGTATGTTATGGAGATATTTGACACTTTGGTGTCACTCGGTGTTCTCGGAAGCTTTTCGTTTGTGACCTCTATGTGGTGTGGATTCGGCTTAATGATTTTCTCTCTCGCACCAGAGAGGGACAGACCGTTACGACGATAAGAAAACGTTGATTATCAAAAAATGTTCGCACTCGGGACAACCAAACATGGATCTGCGGGGTCGCTGTAGTGTCCAGCATCCGATACAGTTGTGGCATGGGATTTCCGTCCTCACTCAGCGTAGATGTGAAGTTGATATATTATCAATCCCTTTGAGGTTAGGTTCCAACGGGTTGAGATTGGCAGGTGCCTATAATGGGCTCGCTTGTTCGGAGAAGCAAAATTTTTGTTTCTCAACTAGTGGCCTGAGATAAATTTTGCTGCTGCAAAAAAAAAGCAGACCCCCGGAGGGGAAAAGGCGGAAGCAATTGCTATCTAAATCAAGAGTACCTATGCGGTAATTGTTTCGGTACTTACGTGTTCGTAAAACTCCCCACTGGTGATTTTTATTGAAGACCGTTTTTATGTTGTTATTATCAAAATGAAGGTCTAACAAAACTATTAAGTTGACAAAAAAAACTATTTTACTTCCTTTATCTTCTAAACAATTGAAAATCAACTTTGAAAAATAGTGTCACACAGACCCGTACTGCCGCGAAATAAACACGGTTCGAAATAATAAGTTAAATTCGGTTACTATTCAAATTTAAATTATGCAATGTGCTACAGCGTGTAGCATTCAACCTCTTATTAATTGCAAACGTTCAATTTTCAACCAAGCATGTAAATTATAATTAACAAAGCGTCGCGCAAACTTGACGAAATAATACAAAAGAGATTAAGAGTTCCTCTGGCGCGGACGTTACCTGTCTCACGTAATTAAGAGAGCGACTCAATTCAAAGATAAGAAAATACCCCCCTAAAGTCCCCAACGATGTCCGCGTCGCGCAAACTGCGGCCCCAACGCGCCCTGGACTAAAGCCCCCGGTCGACTCGACCGGGAGCCCGAACAAAAGTCGACAAGAAGTCGGGGACAGGAAAAGGGATTTGGATACCACCGTTAGGTGGGGAACAGGGGAACAGGAGCACTTCACAAGTCCCACCTGTCAGCTTGACACCAGAATATGTTCTGATGTGACCCGTCGGTCGCCGGTCGAACGACGGGTCAATTATACATTACGCGTGCGCGGAAAATAAGCCCGCCTTATTTCAGTCAGGCAATTTCAGTCAGGGCTAAACAGAATACAAAATAAAGAAAAAATCGATTTTATTTTCGAGCCCTCGACTGCCACAATATCGAACAGGTAGACTAACTGGATAAAAGTTTAAAGAGAGAATGGGAAGACTCTTTAGCAAAACAGCTGACATTTCCTACCTTTAGACAGTTCTATAACTTTGTTTTGGGTCGGATTCGCACATTAGAAGCAATAACAGTCGATCATCCCATGTGCAGTAAATCGAAATGTCATGTTCAAAGGCAACAACTGCTTTAAATTCAGCTGTCAATAAATTATTTGCATATTGTGATAATCGGCCCTAGCCTTGCTGTCCGTTAATTCCCAGTTATCTCACGCGGCCTGGGGTCCAGCGAGTGCAGCGCCTTCACCAGTTACCTAAGGCTTCGGCCTCTTTCTAGAGTATGGCCAGGCGTCGGTCTTGACCAAAACGGCGTGAACTTGGATCCGCCAAGGGTCATAATTATTCCCGTTTAGCATTTCCATGCGTTTGAAACCGAGAATTTTCGAAGCTGCCAATGGTTGAAGAGTTTTCAGCGTCAGATGTGGCGACGAGCGCTCGAAATCTAGCGAAACGAAAGCGTCGCGGCGCGGCACGCGAGAAATAGTGATTTCGCGGATGCGCGTCAGGACGTGTCTGGCTACGAGCGCGCGCGCGGCTGGAGTTCGGCTCCGTGCGATACGATGGCGTCGCGGCACTTTACCTGAGGAACAGCGGTGTCGGTGAACACGAGTCCGAATGTGTTCGGCGCGCGCGGAGATCCGACTTTGCGCAAAGGGATGACGTCATGGCGCTGCCCCCGGTGGCGTCGGGGGATGCGAGTCCTGGCGTGTCTAGCGACGAATGCGGCTCCCGACGGGCCCAGCGATGAATCCGCGGGCGGTCGTGATCCAGTGACGCGTGTAGCCGGTGGCGACGGGGTGCTGGTGGAGGCGAAGCGGCGAGATCGACGAAGGCGGGCCTGACGTGTTTTTGTGGCCAATAGAGTGGCTGAACTTCAGACTTCCATTCCTGAAGCTCGTTGGGGCTGTGCGCGTTCTAAAGATAATCCCGCAGATCTCAATTCCCGAGGAGTATATTCAATTCAATAAAGTTATTAAAATCACTTTAATGAAATCCTATCAGCCCTGTTTATAATCAAATATGTATAAGTTACTATTATCTCACTGTGAGTTTAATTAATTACAGTTATGAATTATTAATAGTCGTTTTATGAAATAATTGTCTACATCAAGTTGTTTAACAACGCGATAATTACAAATCAGTAAAAACCAAAGTTATCCGTCGCACGAGACTCTCTATCCCATTATTACGCGAGTCTCTTGCTTTTTTAGCTTGGACAGTATGTCTTGCGATTACAGCACGATGGCGCTGCCATTATATCAGCCAATATGAACCTCAATCGCATGTCTGTCACGCTTGAAAAGCACCGATAAAGTTGACGCTAAGAAGCAAGGATTCATGCTAAAATCGTTAGGCAAAATTAGAAGAAAAAATTATTGAATACCATCACGCGTTACATTTACAGAAGATCAAATACTCCACCTTGGTGGGCGGTTACAGTTGTCAAATCTGTCCGAGTTTCAAAAACACCCTATTATACTTCCGTCAGGACACTTTAATAATACTACATTAATTTAATAATACTAGAGTTTCATGAACGAGGTTTACATGCAGGAGTTCATGTAAACCTTAATTTAATTCGAAATGAATTTTGGATAGCGAATGCGCGAAGTTTGGTCAAAAGTTTTATTTTTGATTGTGTAAGGTGTCGGAGAGAACGTCATCAATTAGATGGTGTACATCTTTCCCCGACAAAGACGAGACACTCTCTAACGGAGAGTGTCTCGTGCGGCAGAAAAAGTTTGTACAATTTCAGAGGACCTTGCTCTGGCTCAGCAGTTAGCACTCTAGACTCATAACCGCGAGGTCGTTGGTTCGAGTCTTCGCGCTGACGAGAGCAAATTATAGAAAAAAGTAAAATAGAAATTTTTTATTTTTAAAAATATTCTATTTTTCCAATTTTTTAGACATGTTCTAACATGAATTGGAGCTTTAATTTATTTAATACACACACAAATAGGCACACATACAAATAAACATTAACATTTAGTTTTATAGTTATTAATAAAAATGTTCTTTTAACAGAAAATTTGTGCAAAAATATAACATATTAAATAGAACAAAATACTGCAACAACAAACAATACAACAAACAAACAATAAGCAGAAAAAAATACTATTTATATCAATGCACCGGAATATACGACGTTACGCGTTTTGTTATTCGGTGCAAAAATGTATAAATTTTGCGGATTTGACCCGCGAGAACGCGCTACATAAAACTGACCATGTGAAAAACATGGTGTCTCCAAATGAACGCCGGCAACTTTTAGTGTTTGGTCTTGAGATTTGTTTATTGTCATTGCGAAAGCCAATTTGATGGGGAACTGACGACGCACAGTGGGGCCAAACAGGCTTTTAGGCGCGCATCGGCAATTATTCGTAAATGGTTTACAATTTCTTATCGAAAATGAAACTTTGTCTTCTAAA
>JABFPB010007994.1:0-10502 GCA_022817645.1 Ceratoteleas bidentatus | reverse complement strand
ATATAACATATGGCTCGCTACATGATTTCACAACTTTTGTATGCATACTTATGTAGTTTTATAAAATTTAGTTTGTAGCAATATAGTTTATATTTAGGACAAAATGATTTATATGAGTTATGGCTCGCCACATGATTTCCCATCTTTTTTTATGCAAAGTTTTGAAGAAAATAGTTTGAGGTATTTTTGATTTTTCAAATATACTTGGCACATTCAAGTAGGATTTATTAATATTTTCTGTGAATCCTACTTGAATACGCCATCTTATTGAAGACATTTTGACAAAACAACAAAACAACATCTGATATCATAGGACCTCATCAATGATAATCAATGGTACATTTTTCTGAAACTGATCTCTTATAATTTTTAAGGCACCGGCAGATAAACTAGAATACTTAGCCGTTGTGCCATGCTCAACAGGAAGGCGAAATAATCTGTGTATTGTTAAACCGTCTATGTTAAATGCAGCTATTCCAGTTGGTGCAGTAATAGCAGTATCTTTATGTAAAATTTGTTTTATCCAGCATTTAATAGTTTTAAGAAGATAACTCTTGCCTGTACCACCTTCTCAACTAACATACAGACGTAATACATGACTGCCTGATGATAAAGTGCTCGTTACTTGCTCAAACACTCGTTTTTGATCAGATTTGAGATTCATTTCTTCAACATTTTCAGTTTCGCATTTATTAGCCACATCTGCAAAATCTTTCATAGCATCATCAAGTTGCGTTGGAACACAATCATCGGGATAATTAGTATCGTCATCTTTATGAGCGTTTTTATCTTCATCTTCTTCCATATACTTTTCAATTTCTTTCAATCTTTTCTCGAATGGATTGAAGTTTTTCATTATATTCTACTGCTGTTGTGAGTTGTGATTGTTCTGTTATAAACGCATCTGTATAATTTTCACAATCTCCTAAAAGATCCCTAGTATCTCTCCATGGTTGAAATAATAATAACAAAGCAAAATAATATCGTTCTGGCTCTAAATTAAGATTGTATTGATAATGATTTATTAAATACGCACGCTTTCTTTTTTTCAAATATTTATCATCACCTATCTCATAGAATTCTGTTGAAGATTTACACAGTTTTATGCGCGTAACATCATACCATCTGGCAAAATCATATAAATTACACGAATCTAAGACTTTTGGTCTAATAGGATGATATGTATCATTTAATGATGGACAAAATATATCCTCTGAGTTCTTATCTAAAGATTCTATTTCTGACCGCGTTTTCAGTTTTCTGCTTCTAATTATATTTACGTCTAACCACCTAATAGAGGTCTTTGAATCGGTTCCAAATAAGGGTATTCCAATGAGCGTATCAGCAGCTTCAAGTGCACCACATTCTCTATGATTTAACATTTGCATACCTACATTCCATGAAGCAGAACATAAAAGATTTCGTTGAATTAATTACATCTAAAGTAAAATCATCACTACTTTTTTCTGCTTTAGTGACATATTTGTTAATATAATTTACAAGAAAATGTGATTTTTCTCCAATAAATTGAATATCCACATTACCTTTCCAAGCTGTAAGTAGTGTCCGGTTATAATCATTAATAAAGTCTTCTCCATTTCTTCTAGGTAAATCATACAAACGATTTTGATTTCAATTTCTGCCTGTTTGCAACTGAGAAAGCAACATCTCTTATTACCATGTTATCAGTAATTGGTCGAGGGAAGCCAAATCTACATGCTCGCCTTAAAACTTTTGTCGTTTTTTCAGAACAATAATCATTGTGATGATGACGCTGGAATTTATCAACATTATGATATAAATTTGGAGAAATATTTTTGGGGGAATTCTACAAGTTACATATTTTTGTATAAAATCTATAATGTCATTTGTTGTTGATTGTCCAATAACGGGTGCATGTTTAATCCAAATTAGTAAATGAAAATGTTGTGTTCCTCTAGACTGATATTCTCTACGGTAAAAATCATGTTCAACTTCACCAATTGGATTATCTGGAGAGCAAATAAAATCTAGCATACCTCGAAACGTATTATCAATGAATCTTGATGTAGATATTGGATCGAACGCAATAAGTTCATTTAAAGACATGTTTTTACCTTTCGATCCATTTACTGATCGTAAATAGTGTAACAAATCTTGCCACTCAAATTCACTTGGACTAAGAGTAAGAAACCATGTCGAATATCCGTAATAACGAAGCATACATAACAAGTCATTTTTTGGTCTTTTCCAATATTGCTGAGTATTTTTTAATGGTGTAAATAAGGTACTTAAATTAGATTCAAGCTCTAAATTTGATAATTTAGCTAAATACGATTCAGCAGTATATCTTTCACAAGGATTTGTGACATTCAATTTTGAAAAAAATTCCTCCACTTAGTTGTTGTCTGTTACTATCGCTCAATAAATAAAATAAATATTCTAAGTTTGTTCGAAATTGGGAATGCTTGGATAATAATACTCGTTTAATATAATTAAAATCCGTAATTCGCGTTTCTCGAATTTCGTTCTGACCATTTTTACCGTATGGATATAAATCAGGAAAACATTTTAAGTCCAAATCTGTAACCCGATTATCCTAAGGAATATCATGTACTTTTACCATTTGATACAATACCGTATCAGATAAATTTTTTTTCTTTACATACATGGGATAAATAGTAAATTTTTCGTAGTACGCGTCAGATTGAGACATTAATGTTAAAATAGCATCATGTTCTTTATCAATTTATTTTATTTCCTGTTGAGCTTTACTGCCAGCTCCAATTTCATCGTTTGTACGTTCTTACGTATTCAAATTTATTAATTTCTGCATTTTGTTCATTTTCATCTTGTAGAGTTTCTTCTTGAAATTCGACAGCAGGGAACTCTAAGTCCAATAAATCTTCTTTCCTATCAGGCAACTATGTTTCAGAGTACAGATAATTATTATCTTTCAACCATATCAATGCATTATAAACTTTTGTAACGTCAACCAAATTTTCCCACACTATTTTTGCTTTTGTAGGAACACCATGTAATAAAATGTACCATTCATGATTTAAATTTATCGGTTTAGTAGAAGGACACAATTTGTTGAGAGTTTCCTGCAATGGTAAGGGTAAATGAAATGTTCGACCTTTAATTGTTGGTAACATATTTCTATGAGGCATTTTTTTGTTACAGTACAAAATTGAATACCCATTCTCTGAACAGTTTGAAATGTTTTGGCTCTTTGAATAAGAATTTTTCATATTCATTTAATTCTTGTATTACAGGGGGAACAATTCGAACCTCCATTTTATTTAATAAACATATTGGAGGCATTACATTTTTTACTAATTTTTTGTTACAAAAATTGCATACATACATAGTTTTTCCAATAGAATCATTATAGCAATCCATGAGCTTACTCCAAATTTGTTGGCTGTCAAATTTTTCACTTTCAATAATTCTGAAATCCGTTACTTAACGTTTAAAGAGTCGATAACTCGCACAGAGTTTTTGGCCAATAGGAACAATTACTTTTTGGGGTTTAGTAGTCAATTTTGTTTATTTGCTGACGTTTCGACTGCTCAGCGCAGTCCTCTTCAGAGCCTACATAACATAATTCATCGTCTATAATCTTAGTTTTGTTGACACTTATTACCGCAGTGAATAAACACTCACCAAAATTTTTGCAACAGATGCCTACACAAATTTACAGATTGCATCACGGGGCAACTTAATAACTGCATTGTGAATCACAGATTAACTGTCAATTGCAGAGTCAAAACAAGATCTGAGTAAAACCCGCGTGAATACGCACATACACTAGTCTTCGACGAGCGATAGCGATAAGACGTCAGTTGGTTACAATGATACGTCACACATCAAAACAATCCATGATATATAATACTAAGACCATCACAATCTGTTCGTTCATTAACAGAGTTTTTCTTTTTTATTATATTCGTCATTTCTAAAATCAATCTTTTTTTGTAATTCGCTTCTCTGCTGATGATCTCAACTTTTTCATAATCTATATGGTGATCGAAATCTAGTGAATGTCTAGTTAGGGATGTATATTTGTTCGGGTCCAGGTTTTTGTTATATTCGTGTTCGTACATACGCTTTTTCAAGTATCTTATTGTTTGCCCTATATATATTTTGTCACAATCACGACATGGAATACAGTAGACAGCGTTGGATTTTTTGTCAATCGGATCTTGGTCTTTAAGTTTGGTGAAATTTTTGTTATTTTTGTTTTTATTATTGCAGAAAACTGTTTGTATATTGTATTTTTTAAAGGTCTTTTTAAATTTAAAATCAGCAACTTTAGTGTAAGGGAGGGTAACTATTATATCTGTTATTTTCTTTTTTATTGTTCTTATTATCTAAATTTTTTTGTTTAAATTGGTTTAACCTCATATTTGTACACTTCTCAATGAAAAATAGGGGATATTGATTGTTTATTAATGTCTGTCTAACTATTTCCATGTTTTGATGGTGGTTTTTTTCATCCGAAAGAAGAATCGCCTTATCTACTAGATTAAAAACCATCGCAGTTTTTTGGCTGTTAGTATGGTGTGATAAGAAGTTCAGAACTCGGCCTGACCATGTATCCTTTCGGTGCCAATTTGTGCTAAGATGGTGATCGCTTAATGTTATGCGAGTGTCCAAAAAACTAATCGACCTGTTTTCGTCTTCTATTTCTATTGTAAACTTCAATCGTGGATGAAATTCATTAAACAATTCTAAGACATGGGAAATTTTGTCAGTCGGAAGACAAGTGATAATGTCGTCCACGTATCGATAGAAAAAGGGGATCGGAAAGTTAAGCTTTTCCATCTGGCATTTCTCTAAAGTCTCCATGATCAAATCTGCCAAAACAGGTGACAATGGAGCCCCCATGGGAGTGCCAAAGGTTTGTCTGTAAATTCTTCCATTAAAGGCAAAATGTGAGAACTCGAAAATCAATTTCAATCCCTCAAGGAACTCTTTTTTTGGTAAATCTGTGAATTTACTGATTTCTACCAATTTATCACTAATAATAGAAATCACCAGATCTAATGGGATGTTAGTAAACAACGAGGTGACATCTAATGACACCAGTTTATAATTTTTTGGGATAGAAATTGACTTTAATCGTTCTTTTAAGTCTGTACTGTTCTTGACATGACTATGCAATTTTCCCGTAACATTGCTCAAAATATTATGATAAAAGCGAGACAATTTATAACTTGGGCTAGTTACAGCAGAAACGATGGGACGAAGTGGAATGTCCTTTTTATGGATCTTGGGCAAAGCATAGAACTTGGGGATAGTTCCATTCTCACATATCAGACGTTTTTTCTCAAGGTCGTTAATGTATTTGTTCTTTTCCCAAGATTTTATTAGGTTATTAAATTTATTCTGATATGTGATAGTTGGATCCTTTTTCGCTAAAAGGTAAGTGCTACTATCGTTTAACAAGTGCTGTGCTTTGTCCAAGTATTCATTTTTATCCAGTATCAAACGTCAGCAAATAAACAAAATTGACTACTAAACCCCAAAAAGTAATTGTTCCTATTGGCCAAAAACTCTGTGCGAGTTATCGACTCATAAAACTAAGGAACGTATTTGGGTAAATTGATCTTAAATAAAAAAATACGATAATAAAAAATAATTGTGAAAGAATGTTAACACCTACACTGAAAAAAGGTGATCTAGACAGTTTCCGTATATTTTAGACAACGTATTGTCTAATGCAGCCAAAAACTTTCTGGTTCAGACAATGTCGCTTCCGCATTTTTCTTAGTTTACACGGGGAGAAAAAATGCCATTGAACTAACCTCAAACTCGCAGTTGAAGCTTTAATGTTGATTCAACAACGAACGCTGTTGAATCAACTGTTTATACTTCTACTGTAAGTTTGCGGTTGATTTAATGGCATTTTTTCTCCCCGTGTAATGATGACCGTTTTTACAGTCGATGCATTTTATTTTACGGTTGAATGAATTTAAATAACAATTACCATTTTCCACTTCCTCAGCCTTAGAGTCGGAACTCGGAATGACAATCCTGCGGAACTTAGACAAGTGTATTTTCTGCTTTCGAAGTTGATGAACGTGCTCTTCAAACTTTAAAATAAATAACAGAATTAATCAGAAGGTTTTGATAAATGCCAACAGTTTCAAGATTCAAGAATATTATTTGCATAACATTTTACATAATTGTATACGCCATGCCCGTATCTTTGAACGCCACCGTCCCACTCTCTACTGTTGGAATCTTAAGAAAAACAATTGCTAAAGAAAATTTTAATTAGCATTTATCAAATAAAAATTAATTTTTTGTTGACCACAATTGAGCTTGCAATAGCATGTAACCATGTATTTTACACTGTTTATAAACGCAGATAGCAGATTTAGTTTTTTCTTTAGATTTGTAAAAGGTAATTATTGCGAATTTTCTCCACGGCGGGTGTTTTTCATGGCGCTGTAGGCGCTACAGGCATGGCGTATACAATTTCATATAAACTACACTCGAACCTCGCTTCGTGCAACAAGTCGGGACCGGAAATTCTCGTTTCACTCAACTCCCCGCTCTGCCGCTTATCAAGCGTACCGCGTATGCGCGTCGTACTGCCATGCGCGCCGACAGCGCGAGCATTGAAATGTTAAATTGACTTATTAATAACCTTTCTAATTATTGTTTACAATAATTTGTTAAAACAATTAACATGATAATTATAAATTAATTAAAACATATCGATATGTTTAATTATAGTATTATTCAATGTTTCAAAGATAATTAACATCAAACATTTAAAATGATGTATTTTCAAATCTTCGCAACTCCTCAAGCGAGGAGTTGCGTGAAGCGGGATTGCGAGAAGCGAGGTTATAGTGTAACAATGAAGAAACATATTCTAACGGGACTAGGACTATTTATTAAGGAACTTCATCTTGACAATGGCTAAAATCCATAATTTTTTTATGAACTATTTCAAATTCTTACACGTTGATAGCTCTTAATGGTCTGATAACAATAGTGAAGTGTTATTTTAAAAATTTCTCTCAAAATATTGAAATTAACTTTGGACAACATGAACACTATTATTCGAAATATAACAGTTAGAGCACTATTTTCGAAATTAAGGTGATGTCTCAAGCGAAGACGAAGTTTGAATCGGCTGTTTGGCCCGAGAGCGATGTTTCGTTAAACAAAAAGAAGTGATCAGATGTTGATTTACTGACCATTGCGTGATTCTTTATGAAATTCCGCGAGTTTTGAACTAACTGTCGACTATTTTCGGCAGCACATTTTTTTGAATAGTGATTTTGCGTTTTGGAGATTACACGTAATCTCAAATTAAAACAGAAAATCTATATTCTTGAACATTTGCTATCAAAAATAGCATACAGTCAACCTTGTAAAAACCCAAATATAGAAAGTAATAGAATTAAATAGGAAACTGGAAGCAAACAAATTAACCACCACACTGTAAGAAATTTAATTTCTGTGAGAACAAAATGTTCCCTCTGCGAGGAGTAGTATTTTCATGCTGTGAGAGCATGAAAACTGATTAACTGAGTCTACTGTCCGATTGTGTCAACAAACAATTCGACCGATTATCTGTTTACATGCTCGCGCAGTAATATTCATGCTCTCACAGTCTGAAATCCGTTTGAGCGAATATCAAACTGATTTTCATGCTCTCACAGTCGAATTCCGGTTCAGACAACATGAGCTTTTTTAGAGTGCATTATCTACAGCTATGCTGGTCCCAAATGGAATAAAGTTAAGGTAGAGATTATAAACTTCGAAAGATTATTAGTTTCTTACAATAATAATTAATTATATTTACTAACATCATCGTCATCATCATCGTTATCAATACTTCCTTCTTCATTGGATTCTTCCCTTTCATCTGGAATAATACATTGGTTATCAGGAGCAGTCATTTCACACAAATGCACAACATATACAAATTAGGTGATTCCTCAGACATAAATTACTGAATTAGTGTATTTTTATTTAATTTTGTTGAGAAGGTAATTTAATACATAAAATAAGATCAATCAATTTTCTTACGACGACACAATGTTGTTAAACGTAAATGTCTTTTATGATAGCTTATCGCCAAAGTTTGTTTCGCGTTTTCGAAGATAACAAAATCACCATAAACATACTTTCTCGAAATTAGACTATGAAAATGAATTCTTTACAGAATAACATTATCCCATAATCAAAGAAGTGAAATATGCCCTTTACAACGTTGTCCCAACATGGCCCTACACAAAATTTGAATATAAATGAATAGAAAAGAATTGGATTTTTGACGAATTCAGCATTCATTAAAAATGCCAGTCATTACAAAATTTGAAAAAAAAAAAATTATTTTATACATTGACATAAAAACTTTTTATAGCCTATAACCACCTCGAGACTTCAAGGATTCCGCCTGTGAAGTCGATATTTTGAAAGCTGTATTAGTCTAAGCGTGATGCTCGAACAAACAAACAAACAAACAAACAAACAAATAAACAAACAAACAAACAAACAAACAAATAAACAAACAAACAAACAAACATATATTCCCATTTATATTATAATATATAATAATAATAGTAAGGATAAGGATTGAATGTTGTGGGATTTCTTGTTTTGCAATATTTTTGGTTTTTTGGTTTTCATAATTCTTATGTAAAGGATTTTATATTTTAACTGTAATATAATTTAATCGTAATTTTATCGGAGTTTTTTGAAATGCAGAACAGAGATTAATGTTGGATTCCGTTGTTGGAATAATTTTGTTTATTTATATTTGATTAATTATAGTTTGTGGTTTTTTGAACTGGGACTTATGGAGAATTGTTACGTGAGCATGAAAACTACGGAAAAACAGACAAATATGAATAAACCGTTTAAACAGTT
Source organism: Ceratoteleas bidentatus (assembly GCA_022817645.1). NCBI lineage: Eukaryota > Metazoa > Arthropoda > Insecta > Hymenoptera > Scelionidae > Ceratoteleas > Ceratoteleas bidentatus. The sequence continues at coordinate 1,622 of JABFPB010007994.1, read as the reverse complement.
AAACGGTTATTCGTTAACCCGTTTAATCGTTAACCGATTATTAACCGTTCCAACGGTTACGCATCGTGTACACGGTTACACGGTTAATACAATTAACCGGTCAGAAGTTCAACCCCTGGCATGCACGGGAAGAGATCCGGAAACTGGTTGTTAACAAATTAATAACAATTAATTTGGTATCCCATTTTTTTCGAACAAACAATTCGAAGATTCAAAAATTTCTCAAAAATATTTAAGTTCTTCAAAATTTCCAAAATTTGTCAACAATTTGTCAACAATTTCAACTTTTTTTTAATTTCAAAATTTGTCAAAAAAAGAATATGAATCAAAAAATTCAAATTTTTCAAAAATTCAAAATGTTTCAAAAAATTCAAAATTTTTCAAAAAATTGCAATTAACAAAATTCACAATTTTCCAAAAAATTCACAATTATCCAAAAAATTCCCAATTTTCCAAAAAATTCACAATTTTCCAAAAAATTCACAATTTTTCAAAAAATTTACAATTTTACAAAAAATTCACAATTTTACAAAAAATTCACAATTTTACAAAAAATTCACAATTTTACAAAAAATTCACAATTTTTAAAAAAATTCAGAAATTTTCAAAAAATTTCAATTCACAAAATTCTCAATTTTTCAAAAATTTTACAATATCATTTAACAAAAAAACGCACTTTCTTCGTGTCTCGGGGGGCTCCGCTCCCCGAAAACCTCGTCGGGGGGCTCCGCCACCCTGATCCCCCCACCGGGGGCCTCGCTCCACGGTTCCCCCTACCGGGGCTGTGCCCCTGGACCCCACCGGGGCTCAGCGGCAGAGCCCCGGTATTCACAATTTTCCAAAAAATTCACAATTTTCCAAAAAATTCACAATTTTCCAAAAAAATCACAATTTTCCAAAAAATTCACAATTTTCCAAAAAATTCACAATTTTTCAAAAAAATTCCTTACTTCCCCACTAAACCACGATGGCTACTCACCAACCGTCGTTTAAATGTCAAAGCCAATCGTCAATCAGGTCACGCTAATGACGTAGTACGATGAGAGGGTAAGCACAGCCTCCTCCTCTAGCTAATGCGCGCGGAGTCCCGGCGCTGACTGACTAATTAACGCCCCCGCACAGTGGTCTGAAATGAAAATTTAGGCGGGTAAAACCTATTTTCAAAAATAAGTTTTATGAGTGAACCAATAACGGTAATTTATGTAGGAGACTCCAAAAGACCAGGATTTAATGTAAACAGTCTAATATCGCATGCCGCTGATAAGTATTCAAAATATTCAAAAAGTCATTTATTCTCTCGTTAGTTTTGATCGTGTTTTTAAGCCGGAATCATCTTGGACTCGATTTTGATGTGAAATCTACACTAAAAAGTATGGTTTTTATTGATATACTTACAAATAATTCACAACTGTTGTTAATTTTGCAATATAATTGGTCATAACTATGAAGTAACACAAAGTAATAAAAAATATGTGGCATTACATTTTAATTAATTAAGAGTGAAATACACCAGGATAAACTTGCGGATATGTTCGGATAAGAGAAAAACTCAAAAGATATTCAGTAAAACTGAAAAGTCTAGGCCAAGTACAAAATATAAAACCCACCCAGTAAACGAAAAC
>JABFPB010007993.1:0-10503 GCA_022817645.1 Ceratoteleas bidentatus | reverse complement strand
ATATCATTTAAGGTTTTACCACTTCAAGTAGTAAGATTTTACCACTTAAATGGTGATTTCTTACCACTTAGTTTTCTCAGTGTAACGGGATATAATTTAAGTATTAAATTTATAAAAATATTAACTGAAGTTAAATAAATATCAACTTAAAAACTACAGAATTGTCAATTCGGGGCCCTGAAAGTTGGGGCCCCTAGACTGGAGCCTTTTCAACCTAATTATATAACTGGCACTGTCTGTACCGAAAAGGCATTAATTTGTGAAATATATTTAAATGTATAATATTTATATTTAAAATAGTTGTTTAAAGAATTGTTTACAATCATTAAGTTTATTGAAACAATTGTCATAAACAATTTGTTCAAACAATGGTTATACAAAATTATGTATTTGCGATATCTCTTTCATATCTGTAATATAAATTTTTACTTACTGTTTTTGGAGGCATGGTTGCAAGAGTCTGACCTGAAAATTGGAGATAATTATTGATAAAACCAGGGTTGGAAAAATCACGATTATTTTCAAAATAATGAAATGAATGGTTTTTTGTATTAATTATATTTTTGTATAAATTATATTTTGTATAAATTATATTTTTTTCTCAATTGTTTGTTTTCTGAAATCATGCATAGTTATTCTTTAGTAATATATAATGATAATGAAATATTATATATATGGGACCAATTGAAGTTCAAATGTAATTAATGAAATAGTGCATAAATGACGGATAGTAGTATATTATTCAACGACGAAGTCACGAGTACACTGAAAAAACTAAGTGGTAAGAATCACCGCTTAAGTGGTAAAAGTCACCATTTCAAGTGGTAAAGCTTTACTATTTGAAATGGTAACTTAAAATATATTTCATTTGCAGTGTTAATGAACAATTTTTATTAAAAAATTCTAGTAATGTATCTGGAATGCTATTAAGTATCAGATAACTTGATTGGAATCATAAATATCATATTAGGAAATGTAATTTGATAAATCATGAACCATAACCGCAAACCTTTAATAGCGCTAAATTATAGTTTTAGATAGTTTGAATTTACTACACAATTAATTTGTTTAATTAAATACTCATTAACATTAAACATTAACCCATTTTTATAAGAACCAACTAACAAAATGTTAATAAATATATCATTTAACGTTTTACCACTTCAAGTGGTAAGATTTTACCACTGAATTGGTGATTTTTTACCACTTAGTTTTCTCAGTGTAGGAAAAGAGATTACTTTTCCCACCAGTGTTTCTCCAAAGTAGATAATATCAAATTATATTCTACATAAGAAGTATACATGTTACATCTTTATAAGAAATAAAAATGTAAAAAAACATTATCATATCAACTACGAAAAACGTTTTCTAGAAAGTCAACAACTATTGTTTACATTTTTACACAAATATTGTTTACATTTTTATCGTTTATGTAAAAAAATGTTGTTACTTTAATGTTACCGGATCACAAATATTATGTACATGATAAAACATTGTAAAAATTATGTTCTTTAAATATTGTTGAATAATTTACAAAACTGTCAAAAAAATAATTATATTAAATTTATGTAATCTTGGCTTCAGAGTACAAAATATAAAATCATTAGAAAATGAATTATCAACTTCTAATCAGAGTTCATACAGCTCCACTTTGGAGAAGTATAAGCACCTCTTTGGTGGAAAACGTAAAACGTCACCGTGGAGTTTGAGAAATGCCAAAGAATCGTCGGTGCTTGCCATACGCGTCGCAGTCGAGCTTCCAAAGCTCCACTATATTCCCAATGTACATCATCTTCTAATATGATATAAAGTCATATTAGAAATATAAAATCACTAAACGATGAATTATCATCTTCTATGAGAATTCATCATTCATTTATAAATTCAATGATTACATTTTGTATTCTGAAGGCCAAGATTTCATATATTTAATGTAATTATTATGTTGACAATTTCGACAATTATTCAGCAACATTAAAATTAAATAATCATTTATGTAAAAAAAATGTTGTATATCAACTACGCAAAACATTCTCTGGATAATAAAAAATTCACCGAACTGTTGGTTCGGTAAATTTTTGATTATCCAGAGAACGTTTTGCGTAGTTAATATAAACATATATTTGGAAGTATTTAGAGTTAATTTATTTAACGCATTACTGTGTGCAATACTCACTTTTTTCAACTCGTTGTTGAAATCCTTCGGGAAGGATTCGCCGGTTTGCCCGATGTTTGTACAATGAAAATACCGCAACAAATACGAGCGGAGCCGCGAGCGACCTTCGCGCAACCAAACAAACGCAGGGGCGACCACCGAGCCACAAGGGCCCCGCAATTAAGAAAATACTTAATTTTATAAATAAATGTCCAATAACTATTGCAATGCTATTGTGTAATTGTTGAAAAATAATTTTTTATAAATTGTTCATTATCCGTTGCAGTGTGACATGAATCATCAACATTTTTATGTTATTGCGAGATATATACTAGTTGAATAAATACAGAATTTGAATCGGTATGAATACTATACATATATTAGATTGACATTCATACATAAAATAGATACATACACGTAATATACGTATATTATACATATGTTAGATATGTATCAAATTGATGTTCTATCAGGGTAGTATTACTGAAACCAGAGTTAAAGAATAACTCAAATAAATGTTCAGAGAATTTTTTAATATATTTCAATGTTAGCATTTTATTATTATGACTGTGGAGAATGTATTTTGGTGTTTAATTGCGATTTGAATTTTCGATGCATATTCGAAATGCGGCCACGTGTCTAGCAAGAAAAGTTGGACATGACAGACGTGATCCACTTTGGCCGAGTGGTTATCATCTCTGACTACCACCACGGGGTCTCGGGTTCGATACTCCGTGCTGGCAGGTTTGACAGAAATGTCGGAAATAATGGAAAGCTTTTTTTTTACAAAAATGATTATTCGAGATTATTTCTCATTTATTTTGAACAATTTTGAAAACCTTTTCAATGACTCACAATGTGAGGACATAGGAAGTCACCGGTGAGCCTAAATGATTCGAATTGGAATTCGCACCCACTTATGTGATTTAAGGTGATTTATTAGTGCTAAAGTCACGGAGTTAGTGTCTTTTCATTTTGCGATGTTAAAATAGTTTGTTTGAGAATGTCGTAGTGCTTAAAAATGTGTTAATCATTTTGTTAAATTACGTAACTTTTGGAAATACGATTTTTGTCACCTCAAAATCTACTTCCAAAAAGTGAGCGAATCAAAAAAATTGTTAAAATTCACTTTCTCTTGAAAGATTCTACCTTACTGAACAAAATGAATGACTATGCGTTTTTTGTAAAAGAAATTATTTTAATGGTATAAATTGAAAAGACACTAATCTATTAACTTTTGGCTGATAAATCACTTTAAGGAAATAAGTGGGAAATTTTGAATCATAAATGAATCCAAAATGAATCATATTTGAAACAAATAATTAATATAAATTAATTCAAAATGAATTCATTTCACAATTGTGGTTTTCCGGGTATTTCTTTTTATTGTTTATAAATATTAAGCATTATTTCTGATAATAACTATGATCTTGAAAAACAATTTAGGATTCAGGGAATATTTAAATGCTAATTTAGGAAATATTTGTCTATTTATTAAAAAAATGAGATTTGTATGGAAAATTATCAATTATGATGGTCAATTAAAAAACTTCACCAAATAAAAAAGTTAAGACGATATTATATCTCAAATAATGCTGAATTAACCATTTATCAGATATTGGAAATATATTAATGTATTCTAATTTTTGGTATTTTATTGAATAAAAAAAATTCTAATTATTTATTCAATAAAATAGTTATTTAGAACCAATTTAAATTTATCATTTCACTTACAGCGTTTTCAATTGATGCTCTACTGCTGCTCTAAGAATATGCTTATCTTTGTCTATCTTGTGCAGCCAGAAAGAGATAAAGATGTTCTCAGAGCACTCCGATCACGGCAACTGAATACGCTATTACAATTTTTTGTCATTTCCTACGTAGGAACCTACGTAGGTTCCTACGTTGATTTTTTTCATAGGGAACAGGTTTCGCTATAAGTTTTACAAACGTCTTTGAAACGTTCAAAAGTTTCTAAAACGTTCTTAAAACGTTTCGTGAAACTTTTTGAGTCGTTTGCAAAACGTTTTTAAAAAGATTCTTGTAAAACGTTTTTAACACGTTTTTAAAACGCTACTATAACTAGTTTTAGCTGTTTCATTTTTTAAAAAGTAGAAAACGATTTAAAACCATTTTAAAAATCGTTTTAAAAACGTTTTTCAAACGATTCAAAACGTTTCAAAAACGTTTCACGAAACGTTTTTAAGAAAGTCCCTTGTAGAAATAATATCTCTGAAAATCTCTGAAAACCTCTCAGAGAAAAAAAGAATATTCTTTGAAAAACTATAACAGTCTCAATTTTTTCAGAACAGTCCAAATTTTGAGAGGTTTTCAGAGATTTTCAGAGATATTCAGAGATTATCACAGTTTTTCAGAGATTTTCAGAGATTTTCAGAAGTATTCAGAGATTTTCAGAGATTTTATTTCTACAAGGGGTTTGAGAAACTTTGAAAAGCGGACATTTGAACGTTTTTAAAACGTTTTGAACGTTTTTAAAACGTTTTGAACGTTTCAAAGACGTTTGTAAAACTTCTAGCGAAACCTTTTGAAATGTTTTAAAAACGTTATGTTCTCATGGGGTAGTTATCATGTCATGACTTTCCATCATTTTGTCAGTCAGGTAAACGGTCGAGTGGATAGACGCACGGACCCATAACCGATAAGTCCGTGGATCAATTCTTACTTGCTGAATATTGGTGTCGTAATATTTTTTAAGATACTTAGGATACTTTCAATCTATTATTATTTAATTGAATAGAAATTAACATTTTCTAACCAATAGAAAATGTGTTTACATGTGAAAAAATATCTCCAGTAGAAAAGAGTCTAAAATATGTGCTAAAATAAGTTAAACTATTGAAAAGTTTATCAATTGTAATTAATTTCTAAAAATTTAACCAAACTTTATTTCAAAATGTTCTCAATCTTTCCAAACATTTATAGACTCAAGTTATTTACAGTTTTCAGCAAAATTGCATAATTTATTTCAGACTTATTTTCTAACTGGGTTTTTAATGAAGAATCATTTTAATTGAAGTACTTTCGTATTCGATCTGAAAACAAAATCATAATATTTAAAGTAAAGTTGTAAAGTAAATAATGTATTAGATTTGCTTATCATTGAAAATCCTAAGCAAACATTTAAAAAACTTTTCAGCAAAATTTGAGCGTTTGTCCAATATGCCTTAGTGAAAAACTTAAATGTTCCACTTTTTTTCCAATTTATTATTTATTATTCCAATTTCGTGATTTTTTCAGTAAAATTTCAGTGTTTATATCCGTTTTTTTCTGCAAGGGACTTTTATATTTACCAGTAATAAAAAAATATGTCGTTTCTAATAATCGAAAAGCACGCTGAAACATAATGCAGAATATAACATGGTCGATTATATTTGTTTACATAAAATAAATTTGATTTCAATTCGACGTATTTCAACCTTCTCCACGCAGCAGAAATTGCTGAGCGCGCCACCTGTGAGCGTCGAGTCGAATTTCTACGCAACAAGTTCTGCCATTATGTCGCAACGTAAACACAAAAGTAGAGTGATTTTTTATTGTAAAACGCGGTACATCGGGGAACGTTTTCACGCGTGTTTCAACAAAATCTAACTCGATAGCATTGTTCCACATACACTCTAGTTTATTTTGATACCAAAATCATGTGAGTAATGTGTCTAATTATTATCGTGCCAGTGAAAATATGTCGACCTGTCATAGTGTCGGTAATACAAAATTATTTTTTGTTTTTTTTTTGTAACCAAATTGATTCAGTACAAAGATTCATTTTCCAGGATTCACTTGGTCAAATTTCGTGAAATATGGTGCAGTATTTTGGACGTGGCGATGTACCGCGTTTTCAAATCGACTCCAGGCCGTTTTGTTTCATCTTAAGGTGATGTCGAAAGTCTGCTGCAACGGAGTAAGTGTCTGTTGGAATAAAAACCTGCATAACAAATTTTTTTTTTAATCGAATCGTAGCGCCATTCCGTACCTTCAGGAGAATGTATTTGAGATTTTAAAGAAAACTTTCAGCGAAAAATTTCGGCGTATTTTGCAAACTACGATTTTTTTCACACCGAGAACTAGTTTTTATGGTTTCAACAAAGTATAAACAGTAGATTTTTTCTGGTAGAAATGTGTAAAAAAGTGAATAAATGGTGCTACGATCGTCAAATTCGATATTAATTGTTAATAAAAAAAATGATAATCTTTTATAATTTACTATTTATACAGGTGAAAAAAAGCCCCCTTGTAATGAATTTTTACACACATTTGTTAATGATGCCAATAAAATGCAAGAAATTGGTTTTCAATTCAATGGAGCAACAGTCAAGGCGTCATTGCGTGCACTAGTTTGCGATGCTCCAGCTAAATCATACATATTAAATATAAAGTATCATTCTGGCTTCAATAGCTGCACAAAATGTATAATCACTGGAAAGAAAGTGGCTGGAGTAACATGTTTTCCAAATCAACGATGCGAAGAACGAATCGATTATACTGTGCGAAATATGATTCATCGAGATTACCACCGTGGCACAAGCGTTTTATTTAAGTTAAAAAATTTTGATCTTGTAAAACAAATACCATTAGATTTGCATTGGTGGGGTTAAAAAGCTCCTGTCTCTTTTCAGGGACCGTAAAAATTATAAAGAATCGTTATCACAAAAAGCCACCGAAACAATGTCATCATATCTTGATCTAATAAAGCCATATATACCTAAAGAATTTGCCCGAAAACCTGATGCACTAATATATATGAGCTCTTGGAAAGCTACACAATTTAGGTCTTTTATTTTATATTATGGAGTCACCACTTTAAGTATAGAATACGACGATAATCACAAATATTATCAGTTGTTTCTCACATTACACGTAGCTTGTCGTATACTATCTTCACCCGATAGTAATGCAGATACAGTGTCATATGCGGATGAATTGATACAACATTTTCTCAAAGTGTATCAGATGCTGTTTACAGAAAGAAATGTGGTTTTCAATATTCATGGACTTACACACATCGCTTCGGATGTTAGAAACTTGGGACCGGTAGATTCATTCAGTGCGTATCGGTTTGAAAATCACATAAAAAATATAAAAGACCAACTAAGAAAAGCAGCCAAGCCGTTGGAACAATTGAGCAATCGTCGAAATGAATTGCTTAATTGTTTAGGGACTACCTTGATTAGGAAAGATTGCAGAATACCGAAAGAGCTTCATTTTAAAAATAAACACCATAACGGACCAAAAATTCATGGTTGTCACTATCCCGAATACTCGACAATGATTGCAGAAAACTATTCTTTGACGATATCTCGCGGAAATAACTGTTGCCTCATAAATGATGACGTTGTTTTAATAGAAAATTTCAGTCAGCATGATTCGAATGATATTGTAGTCGTTGGGAGATTTTTTCAAAATAAGGAAGATTTGTATACCACACCTTGTAAATCGAGTTTGCTCAATATTTATAAAGTACGAAATTTGTCAGATTTACGCGTATGGGCAGTCAGAGATATTGTACACAAATGTATGATAGTACCATTGTATAACAAACCAAATGTTTACGCTACATTCCCTCTTATTCACAGTTAAATTATTTATATGTATATATTCTGAATCTATGTACTTGTATATTTGTAACTTCAAATATGTTAATTAAAAACCTGTAAATATGTTATAAATTTGTGTTACACAATCATTGTTTTAATATAAAATTGTGTTGAGAACGTACACTAAGAAAATTAATTCGCAAAATATCTTTATTATTACACGGTAAAAGCTATGTATTTTATAAGTGTGTGTTACAGCTAATTTCTTTATAGGATATAATTTATAGACAGTACATGGCAGAACACGTAGAACTGTCTTTTTAAAAAGAAATGTTTTAAAATAAAACATTTGTTTTAACCGCGTAGAAAACAATTCTAATTTTCAGAAATTCCCTAGTAAAAAAATATCTCAATGAGATCGCCTTTGATCAGCTTTAGATATGGCGCTTTCGAGTTGCATTCAGAGAAATAATTAATAAAGGACAGACAATTCAAGCCACATAAGTTCGTCGTTTATTAATTATTTCTCACAATGCAACTCGAAAGCGCCAATAGTTTTCTGACCATATTTAGAACAAACCATCATATACGATCTCATTCGGATTGTTTTTTACCCGGGTTAGAACTAATTACAACGCCTTCCTCTATTCGAGAAAAGAATGTATTTCTGTAGTAGTAGGATTCAACCAATCAATTCTTTTGCGACATTTATTCTGAAAGAAACAGATTCCTTTGTAAATTTTTTGAAATTCTGAAGTTATAATTGATTGTATGTACACTTTACTATGAAGGGTAAGTGAATTTCTTCTACATACGTAAGATGGTTTTTAATTAGTGTTACTAACTAATTAATTTTAATTAATTTTTTTTTATTTGCAAGTCCTTTTTAAGTATATTTATAAGCTTTGCAAGGTTTACATACATAAAAATATGTACCTGCAACGTCGAAAAGATGCTAAAAAGACATTGACGTCGATAAGATCTATTGACGTTGAAAAGACGTTGAAAAGACGTTAAAAAGACGTTGAAAAGACGTTAAAAAGACGTTGAAAAGACGTTAAAAAGACGTTGAAAAAACTTTCATACGACGTTGATACGACGTTGACAAGACGTCGCTGAGATGTTGAAGTCACGTCAACTCTACGTCTTATTTGCATCGATTTTAAGTCAAAATGACGTTTTCGATTAACGTTTTCTGAGAGTTCATAAAACGTAATATGTGCGTAGTATAAATTTTGCTTCAAAGATATTTTACATAGTTTATATAAAATTTAGAATACGTCAAATGCACGTTTTAAATTCGTTTAACAAAAACGTTCGAGGGACGTATTGCTAGCCTGACATTTATCCATTGTATGAATGTCATATAGACGTTTAATGAACGTCAATTCAACTTTTTGTTGACGTTTTCATGGACCAAGAATGACCTTGAAAAGACGTCCACTCGACGTTCATGTTCTATACGGGCGGAGAAAACTGCACACGAGTGGTTCGTGTTCTGCACACGACTGAGTCGTGTGGAATAGGTTAGAAATATAAACACAACAAAGATAAACAAAGAAGAAAACGCGAAAATTTCAAGTTTTCTTCTTTGTTTATCTTTTATCTGTTTATATTTCTATCTTACAATTCAGATAGAAATATAACGATAAGCCTGCGATAAGTCCGACGATAAGGCTTATCGTTGGACTTATCGTCGGGACTGAGAAAACGGCGAAATGTTTGTCAAAGCGTAATAAAAGTGCATACAAGGGATATACTTGATAACTGGAATGTTTTTGCTTCGATTTAGTGTACTTGACACGCATATTTTTTATTAAAATTGGTTAAATTCGATAAAAATAGCTACAAAACTGGTTGCGCGTCAGACGTGGCAACACTGGAACGGCGAATACGTACTTATATTTCACATTTTTATATTTCAGCCATTTTAGCAGTCTGTATTAATTTTATAACGTGTAGTGTAAGTTTCTTTAATGAACGAAATGTTAATTGTTAAATATATGAAAAGTTAAATAAACACATGTTGATATCACACGAAAAGTCAGAGTCACGTTCTACTTTATCGACATTATCGACCACTGTCGCTTCGCAAGTCAATGTGACAAATTAGAATTCGTCAGTTTCTGTCAATGTTGTTTTAAAAATTATGAATAATTGTTTGATCATAATCGAACGCCCCGACAGAACAAGAATTATATTATAAATATATTAGATGAATATTCATTCATAAACTAGATATATACACATAATATATGTATATTATACATATTAGATGTGACCCGTTCGAGATGTGTTGGGAGTTCGTATAATTTCGTAATAAAAAAACATGTTACGATTTATTACGAAATTTGAACACGGAATTTAGCACATGGGATACGAAAATTCGTAATCAAGTTTTAAAAACCGCATATATTTCGGTTACGACATTTCGTGAGTAGATTACGAAAAATCGTAATCGAATTTTTTTTCAATCGATTAAGATTTTTCGTAATCTACTTACGAAATTTCGTAATCCAGGTCCGAAATATAACCGGTTTTTAAAACTTGATTACGAATTTTCGTACCCTATGTACGAAATTCCGTGTTCAAATTTCGTAATAAACCGTAACATTTTTTTTTATTACGAAGTTATACGAACTCCCACCACGGATAGATATATGTCAAATTGATGTTTTATCATGCCTTAGTGACTCAGCAATTTTCAGAGAATATAACGAACTAACAAATTATAATGTTTAATAACGCATGTTCGAAAATAATTATTTTTCGCAATTTCGCTCATTGAAATAAAAA
>JABFPB010007992.1:0-10506 GCA_022817645.1 Ceratoteleas bidentatus | reverse complement strand
AAAATCACTCCGCGCGGATTCTCAGGAGGCCCAAAGTCACACCGTAACACTTTTGTTACACCGCGTTTCTAACAGTGCAATAATTTTGAAACTGTAAACATTGAGAAATGTTCAAACAATTCTAAAACTGTAAAAACTAAAAAAAATCAAAAACTTCAAAACTTAACAAATTTAAAAATCTTCAAAACCGTTGAAAATATAAAAATTTTGACATGATACTAATGTTAAAACTGTAAAAATAAAAAAATCCTCTAAAACTGTAAATTTAGAAATTTTCAAAAAAACTTCGCAACTGGAAAAGCTTAAAAATCTTCAAACCTTCGAAACAAATTTCAAAACCTTCAAAAACTCCGTCACATAAAACCTTCAAAGTCTCTTAAAACTTCGCAACTTTAAAAATCTTCCCTCAGCCCTACTCCGAAACAATCCTCGCAATCCCGAAGATCATTTACAACCGCTCAGCCGCTTCCGCTCAACCCTACCTTTGATCGCCCACAGCTCGTGGTTGCGTATGCCCTCGACGAACCGCGACACGTCCTTGGCGCACTGCGCGCCGCCCCGGAACTTGCCCTCGGCCCAGTTGCGCACCAAGTTGTCCGCGCCGAACACGTCCAGCGCCTCAGACAGCGTGCTCCAGTTCCCCGCGCCCGCACTCGCCACCTCCGGCAGGCTGCGGATCCTGTGGCTCGACACCCCGGGCTCCTCCTGCTGCGCCGCCGCCAGCGCCAGCGCCAGCACCAGGCACACCAGCCGCATCCTTGCCACTTGTCCTCGCGGTTCCCTCGTTCTTCGCACTGGCGCTCCGTTCGTGTCACCGACGACGACGTGTAGCGACACCACTGTACCTCGACTTGTCCCGGGTTACTCGCGCTCCGCACCACTAAAGCCTCGTATCATCGTCGGCGGAATCGCGATGGTCACCGCAGTCGCATGGTACACTGCAAAAACCAGGTCTTTTCTGACGGAACACTTTTCTGACAGGAACCACCAAAGTGTCTCATCAGAAAACACGGTTGCCAAATAACAGTGTTTTACTGGAAAACACTTTTATAGAACTATTTATCACAAACGAATTGTTTGTGACTATGGAACACCTTTGGCAGGAAGTGTTTTTCGGTGAAACACTGTTTTTGTAAATGAAACACTTTAGGGTGTGCGGATGGTTTGGAGATAGACACTTAGAAGACATTGGCTTTTACAGTGTATCTGGAGATTTTGGGCTCGAAAGCTAGTGCCTGGATGGTTCCGCTGGGACTGTAAGTTCGGGATTAAAGGCGCCGGGAGAAATGCTTTAGCGTCGTCCGTGGCGGCGTGGGCCCAGGGAGGGGGCCGCTCGAAAGTGAAGATCCCCGGCGGGCCCGAGCCGCTCGCCGAGAGCAGCCCTGTGAGGAGGTTTCGGTCGAAGTCGATTGAAAGAATTGGGTGGGAAGAGATTAAAGAGCCTTGTGGTGGAAGAATGGTACACTTTTCGGCGAAGGTGCTCGGAAAGTATTTCGGTTTAGTGAGGTAGTTCTGTCGCTAATTGACGTAGTTTTTATGTGTTAATTGAATATTAGTTTTAATTATCAATTAAATCATGTTTCAGGAACAGGTATTCGATACGCTTAAAACATCTTTTCATTATGAAAGGAATCGTTTCATAATGAAAGTATTTCGGTTTAGTGAGGTAATTCTGTCGACAATTGACGTAGTTTGTAGGTGTTAATTGAAAATTAGTTATCAATTAAATTAATTGATAACTTTTCAATTAACACTAAAATTAATTATCAATTAAATCATGTTTCAGGAATAGGTATTCGATACGTACACTCTTAAAATATCTTTGCATTATGAAAGAAATCGTTTCATAATGAAAGGATTTTCCGCTCAATATATCGACAAAACTAAATCCTTTCATAATAAAAGGAATTGTTTTAATACGAAATTACTACCTATTCAGTTTAAAATAAATTCTTTCAACATAAAATTAAAATGTATTAAGATAAACGGTTTTTCACAAAATTACAGTCTTTTCAACATAACATGAACATTTTTATGAGTGTAGAATACCAACCCAAAATTGCTACACTGAGAAAACTAGATGGCGACCTGCACCATCTAGCTGGCGATTTTCGCAATTTAAATGGCCATTTAGATTGCGCTGGTTGCCATCTAGATGGCGCTGGTCGCCATCTAGTTTTCTCAGTGTATGAGTAATTCCATGTGTTATTTTTCATCTGGGAACCACTCGGCCAAAGTCCTGATACTTACAAGACATGTTAAAAATTGTCTATTTAAATAACCCAGTAGTTTGAATGAATTTGAAGTAGGGCATCTCAATCACTTGAAGGTATAACGACTTTGACCGAGTGGTTATACTTTTAGACTTCTGCGTCGTAGGTCGGGAGTTCGACTCCCAGCTATGAATTTCAGACTTTTTCAGGGAGTTTTAGAGTTTTCCAGAGAATTTCGAATTCACAATTTAAGTCTAAAATTCTCTAATAAAGTCTGAAAATGTCTGAAATGGTCCGAACAAGTGCAAAAAACCCGAAAACGTTTGCTGTCCGAATACTGGAGGTCAGACGATTTCAAACTTTGTTTAGAATTTTTCGGAAATTTTCTGGCTTTACTTATCTCGGGTCGAGGCTTAGAAGCAATTGTCAGGTTTTAGACATTTCACAATTCGAAATTTCGGGAACATTATAATATTTTTGAATATTGTAATAAAGTTAAAACCTTAATTCAGGGACAAACAAATGAACATTGGTTAAAGTTAGATAACTGACATTGGTTAAAAAAAGATAGCACGGAAAAAAACATTTTCATTTAGTTGTCTCTATTCTAGTTAAAAGTTTACTTGAATCAATCAAACTTTTTTTCGTGTACATTATTGAAAATGGCACTGTTTTCCTTTTGTTTGTTCAAAACAAAAGGAAAAAACTTTGGTTAAGTCAAAAACGTTAAAAAATACAAGAAGAAAAATATTATTCGAAAATCGCTAGTAAAACATTAACAAAAATCACACAATTCCAGTTTATCAGAAATTGCAGTCATCTCGGTAACGAATTATATTCAGTTGCGAAATTCGATAAATAAAAGTATCGGTTGTAAAAAAGTATACACTCGTTGTCAAAGATATTACAATTTTTTAACAAAGTGAACGGATGGAACCAAATGATATGTTTTAAAGGTCGCTCGCATATTTAGCTTTAATGCATTGCGAACAAACAACAATAGTACTTTAGCGAATGAAAATATATCGTTAGTCACAGCATCGTTTCGTGACCGTTTATCACCATTTGCCACAGCAATAAAGAAGATGATGATTTAAAGGTGCGAACGCAACATAACGATGCATCGTTATTTTGAAATTTAATGATCGTTCTCAGAAATTGTGCGCAGTTTTGGAAAATCCATCGGTTTTGGTCGAGGAATTGATTATGCATGCGCGCAACTTTGGCACTTGAATCGACGTGACGTCATAATGTTGTAACTTCTTGAGAAGCGAAAGAACACGCTAACTTGGTATCGCCCACGCTTTGGCGCCAAACTAATTTCATTCGCTCAAGTTGTAACGCCGATTTGGATTCGATTCCCTATAAAAAGTGACCTATTCACTGAAAAGCAAATTTTTACGAGTTCCTATTAAAAAAAGTATTTTAATAATTAATTGCACGGATGTAATGTCTGAAAATGGTTTTAAAAAATTTCATCATTTTAATAAAGCCTAACTCCTGTTGAAATGTTATGTCTGAAATGATTTTTGGGATGCTATATCACTGTGTCATTTTATTATTCCGAACAGGTAATACCCGTCCCACGTATACATATTTCCCTTATAATCATCACACTTTTTCACCTTTACGTAGGATGGATTTCATTCTACGACAGCAAACCCTGGCGGAAATAAAGACGATGAAATCGGTATCGTGTCACACGCTTCGCATTTAAATATACATATCGTTACACGTATGTAAAATTAAAAAGGATTTGTTACGAAAATGTTTCAGCACCTAAACCCTGTATAAATGTAAAATAAATTAGTGAATCAAAAACGTCTATGTTCCATTTAGTATTTTATGACCCACCATTTTGCAACATTTTTTTTATTGTGGAAATAATAAAATTATCTTCAAATAAAAAAGGAGATAATTCAATTTGAATATACCAAATAATTGGTTAGTGTAATCTAACCAATTATTTCGCAGAAAGAAAAATCACTTTTTCTTTCTCTTCAAGAATTAAATTTCTTAATTTGATTGAATAAAATGAATTCTCCTTGATAATGACCACATTTATTAAGTGCTTCAGAATGTATGTAAGTTCATTTACTTTAGTCAGCTCGACATATCTGCGAGATGGACAGTTTCGAAACCTGCTTTGGGAAGAATAAGTTAAATGTGTTAAGTGCGGTTCTTCGAGAGGCACTTTTTGTTAAGCTTGTTATTCTTGAAAGAACAAAGTTGCGAAATCGCCGATTTCGTATGTTTTTAGCAGCATTATGATGGGATTAGTCTGTCGTATTTGTCCCCAGTCTACCATTGAAGTGTCTTACATAACTGAGTACCTGTCTATCATACACGTATTATATCTCGAAAATGCATTGTTATTGTTGGTGAAGAACTATATTTATTTATCAAAATTTCACAAATTCGTCATACTAACTGGATGTATTTTACATATAATATCTCATAAATATTAATTTTTGACATACTTTTTATGAATATTTTATATAAGTATCATTTAATAAATAACTACCCGAGTTTTAAGTTCATAAGAATTCCTAAGAATTTGTTAGGAATTTGTTAGGAAATGTTTCACATGAAACTCAAACATTTCCTACAAACCCTTAGGAAATATTGAACAATTTCTTAGGAATTCTTAGGAACTTAAAAGACGGGTATTATTGGGACAAAGTTAGGATTTTGGACATTTTAAAACTTGTCCGAAATCGCCGAGTTCTGTAGTGGGAAATCCATCTTCATCAACGCAATATGGATATCCGCTGCTAAACTGCAAAGACTGGTAGTTTCCGTTAGATTCGCAAAGGAAAAGGAATGGCAACTTTGCAGAACGGAATGTCAAACTATCTCGGGCACAATCTGAAAGAAAACGCAATGTTATAAAATATCTTTAGAGTAAATCTATATAACTGACATTCTATTTTTTACGTACTATAACCATTACAGAATTCCTTGTAAAAATAGGAAACAAAAGTTCAAAACCTGTTTCACTTTTTAAATTCTGTCAAATGGTAGTACTAAAAAAAGAAAAATGTTACATAAACTTAAAAGTCAACCCTGATAGTCATTATGACAACAAACATTTATGTAAAATTGTAATGTAAAAAAACATACATTTAAGTCTGAGTCGCCATATTCTTGTATGTAAAAATGTATGTAAATTTTAAACAGGGATGTACATATCATTATTCATCCATTAATTGAATAATGAATAAATGTTTATTTGTCATTCAAAGATGAAATTAATAACGAATAACATTTTATTCGTTATTCGAAGATGCCATGAATAACGAATAAAATTTTATTCGTTATTCGAAAATGCGACGAATAACGAATAAAGTTTTATTCGTTAATCGAAGTCGAAATAAATAACGAAAAAAAATGTATTCCATATTTTTTCGTTATTCGATAACATTTTATTCGAATAATGTCCATCCCTGATTTTAAATCAAAGTGTGTAACGTTTGAATAAAAATGTATGGAAATATTATACAAATTTTGAGTAAATTTTTTTTCGATGTTGAAAATAAATTTTTCATCGTCGGAAGAATCACGGGCTTCATAATTTGTCTTTCTCCATTAGAAACCATTAGATGCATATAAAAGAAAGAATATCAAAAACCACATAGAAAGTTACAGATAAATATAAATCAAATGAATAGGCAATTCCATAGGGAAGTCAAAAATCCTATACAAATACAATACGTAAAAAAACTGTAAAAATCGCATAGATACAAATAATAGATATAAATAAACTAGCTCTAATGGAATTTTTAATTGGGATGAAAAATAACATGACATGTTATTTCTGGAATGAAAAAATAGTGTAAAATTTTCTTCTAATTTTTACATTTATAAATATACGTAAAATTTACATCAAATTAACATCAATTATTATGTTAAATAATTAAATTAAATAAAATAAATCATAAATAATAATAAAATTAATAATTTATACAAAATTGGCATAACCTAAGAAATCAGATTTATGCAAAATTTACGTAAAATATTTGTTTAAAATTAATGTAAAATTTGCATAAATATTATGTAAATCTGGCTGTTATGGACATTAGATGCAAAATAACTCACTGCAATTTAGAGTTAGAACATTTCCGATGGTCGTTTGATAATTTTCGATTGGTTTTCCATCGTACCACGTACAACGCACCCTAAAACGATTTGATCCATTATCTTATTATCATTTTACATTAAAATTCCCCAATTTTATCCTTTGTCTTTGTCAATCAAGCTTTTATGCACCAATTTCGCAAAGCTGTCTGCGACTTACATGTTGTTATCAATTCTGTAACTTCCGTAAGACCCGTCCAGGTCGCAGATAGTTTTGTCAATGTGCGAGAATAAACGACCATGAATTTTCAGTGTTGCCAGCAACTCCGCTTCAGCCACAGCCTTGCTTTCACATTGTCGCAAATATTGCGATTTTTCGTTATTGCTGTCGTCTTATGGCCAATTTAAACGAAGAATTGAATTAATTCAGTTTGGTTGCGGTTTTTTTCTTTTTTGTTATCGAACAAAGTAGTGTCAAAATCTGAGTATGAGCGAAAAAATCTTTCGAAATTGAGATTGCCAAATTACTAACTAATTCATTTTTGAACTTCTACTAAATCACAGATTTAGAAAATGTTTGCAAATGTTTAAACTTCTACTAAATCATAGATTTTGAAATTTTTTGAAAATTTGTGAACTTCTACTAAATTACAGATTTAGAAAACAATTTACTACTTTCTTTTATTATCTCAAACTTGTATCCACTTTTAATTTCAACATTAAAAAAGCCTTAAAAGGTTTTAAAAAATGAATCTTATAAAATTTTTGTAGAATTTCTTCAATTAGATTACTTTTTTAAAATTAATTTCAAAGGTTTGGTTTTGTAACGCAGTACTATTGACTTTTTTATATAAGGTTCAATTTAAAATTGCATAAACATGTCACTTACAACAAGGAAGAAGTTTCATTAAATATTCAGGGTGAACTCTCTGTGTCGGAGTTCCAGTTTTTGGATCGGTGCACCAACATACTCCATTATCGCATTGCAACTCCTCGTAATTACCATTTTCGGTGCAGTGCAATGAAACGTCTGATCTGCCTCGTGTTTTTAAGACTTCCGCGTGCCTGCTGCAAGCTTAAATTAAATTAAAATACGAACACTTGAAATGTAATTTAATTAGTCACTTTAGTGAACAAAAAACTCACACAACTAGCTTTTATTTCAAATATGTCTATAAAATGTATACCTTGGTTATTTTATAATTATACTATTAAATAACCAAGTAGGACTTGCTTAATTGTTAAAGAAACATAATAATAAATTACTCAGATAATTTAATTGATTAGTAAACTATTATTACAATTAAATTAAAACTTCCGTGTACCACATGTCATATTTTCAGCAGACTTCCGCCAAGACCAGCCGAATATTCTTTTTCCGGATTTGTCGAAACAAAAACACCTATTCAAAAAGTTGATTATAATAGAATAATTATCTTAGATTGAGATTCCAGTAAAAATTTTATCTGGTTACTAAATTTACCTTCCAGTGGATTTGTCGCCTTTACACTGAACGGCTGAGTAACTTCCATCCGATTCGCAAGATGGTTTCCAAAATCGATCTGCACACAATCTTATGCATAAATAAAATTCAGGTTCCGAAAAATGAAAACCATTAGAATCCAATAAAATAAACAGAATGTCCTTACAAGAAACACAATTTATTTAATGTTTCTTCAAAAGTGCAAAGTATTTTTTACTTAAATCGAATCCATTAAGTTGAACCAATTTTAACATAAAATCAGACTCAAGACAAAAATCTTTGAATATATAAAATGTATTAATTGTTAAATAAAAGCAAAAATAATTAATTATATAATAATTTTTACGTAAACGCGGTTTTTAGTAGATGATGATCAAACAGAATTGTAACGATTAATCGAGAAGAATTATTGGTTTCCGTTTGTTTTCATTTGATATGATCAACCGGCGCCAGGTTGACGCCATGCAAAAAAACAACAAATTACTGTTCTTCCGCGCAGTCTCACAGTCTGATACAGTTTGCAAGAACACATTATGCAAGAAGATCACAAGTATCGCAGCGCGTAAATACGCTATTGTATAATTAAGTGTCATTTCTGCCTCGACTGAAATTACCTTTGACACAAGTTAGACACGTTAGAGTAATGACAAGTGCTGCGATCACGAAGTGCAATCTTATCTTTTAGCAGTCATTATCGGTTTGCAGGAATCAGGCGTTTCCTTGGTTAAGATTGTCATCGAATAAAATTTTTCTTGGACTAATCCGGAATAATAACAGTTCGGTCATAATATGAGTCTTGTTTTAAACCAAGTACCAACCTTTGTAGAATTCAAATCTCTGAAAATCTCTGAAAAATTCTGAAAAAATCTGACAGTTCCAATTATACATTGTGAACATTTTTTCAAGGAACAGCTTATATATACCAATGTCTCTCGTCTTCCAAACTCTTAGAAATATTTGATTTGATTGAAAAAGACTGTCTTTTTAAAAAAAGAACTTTTTGTTTCAAAGCATATGTTATTTCATACAAAACTGTCCCTTTTATTTCAAATCAACATAATGTTTCAATGAAAAACACATGTGTTTTAAAGGAAAACTATTTTCTTGTACTATCAAAATTATTCTTTTTCACCGAAAAAGAACGTCCTTTTAGCTAACTTAGAATTGTCGATATTCTCATTATTTCAAATGGCAATTTCAAGGTTATGAATATTATATTGCATGTAATATTCATGACAGTTGTTGTATGTAATTATTTACATACAACAACTGTCATTTTCAATGCGTTTTATTTGACATGAAATGTCACTTATTTTTAGGTTAACATATGTTTTGAATGAAAACATACATTGTATTTATCATTTGTTAATTCACAATATATATTATTACAAATTAAACTCAATGAAACTGTTCATTAACTACTTTAAGATTATATTATGTCATAATATACATTTGTAATATTTAATTATCATTCTTTTTCCGTCAAAACATTACCCATTTTGTCTGAAAAAGAACGATTAAAAATTACGTTCCTTTTCTCTGAAAAAGATCTTTGTATTCATTCGAAAAGTTATTTTCTTTTTCGACCAAAGCAAAATCTTTTTGCGAAATACTTAAGAGGAATTTTGCTTTCATTGAAAAGGATCCTATTCCGACCAAAAAGACATTTTAAGAGTGCACAATAATCGACCTCTCTCCGTAATTATCTGCTAATTTAGATAAAACGACGCTCGGAAGCGAGTCTCCATAATTCCTGACACGAAAAAGACTAATGCGATGCAACAATGTTGTCCTAGGCAGGCTCTGTCCCGTTGTCCGGACTGTCGAAAATGGACGTGCTCACGCGGACGGGTTCGCGCGGACGCAACGTAAAAGGCGCTGCCGACCGTTTCGCGCCTGTCATTGAAGACCCACTCAATGCCTATCTTGGTTTCTCGCGTGATCTTGAACTCGCGGCGCGACACGCTAACCGAAGTCAGATCAGTTCCAGGGCACTTTTCACGTGGGATCGCGCCGCTCTCTCGGTTTCTGCAGACATGCGCGGCGCAGAGGACGCGAGCTCTTAGTTATGAATGAATTTGTCTTTATAAGACCAGTCATAATTGACCTTGCGACAGACTAATATGGACAAATGTATGAGATTCTGGACGGAGCAACCAAGGTGGACATACATGGTCATTTATGAGGCTGGTCTGAAGTCATCGTTCAGATTGGTTGGCACGCTTTTTAGGAAATGCGGGTTTTTGGCATTGAGAAATGAAACTTTTATAGAGTAATATTATTAAGGGGACCATCTGGTGAATTTGGTCCAAAACAGATTTTTTGACGAATTTTTTTTTTCATTGCAAATTCTAACTTTGATATGTGCTCTATAATATGGATTTAAAAAATAAAACAAGTAGAAACTGTTATTTTTCGTGTTTTCGAAAGATTTTTAGTGATTGTCAAGGAACTTCTTAGTTTGAACTCGATTATCTGGATAACTTTTTTTGGAGAAATTCTTAACTTAAAAAAGTTAAAGGTACACGAATTTTGATCCGATTTTGATGTAGTTTTCGTTAAAATGTTTAGAATTTAATAATGAATAGATTGGTCAGACAGAATTTTGATTGTTCAATTTGAAAAAAAGTTGTTCATGTTAATGTAAAAAAACTAGAAAAAAGCCCTATTTTTGGCCTGTTTGTGACATTCTTTTATAAAGTCGTGGATTGCCAGAAAACTATAAATGCTATC
>JABFPB010007991.1:0-10507 GCA_022817645.1 Ceratoteleas bidentatus | reverse complement strand
AAGGCGGACATTCGATGTTACTACAATATTACTACAATATTTAGTTTCAACATTCAATATTCCCACAACATCCCTGTAATATTCGATTACCAAGAACAAATATTTTTACAATATTCCACAAATATTCACCGCCAATAGGGTATTCCCATTTTCCAAACCAAATTCCGCAACACCCCTAAATACCCAATCACCATCCCCCCTCCCCTCTTCCTCCCCAATCATCTCCACATTCGCATCCTTCGCATATCCTCTCTTTTCTCCGACTCTTCCCAACGACAAACCATCCCGCCCCGCAACAAACCGTTCCTTTTACCACGACTATCGACGATTTAATCGCGCAATCCCGGCGGCCGCCCCCTGCCCCTTGACCCCGCGATTCCCACTGGAACGACACAAAATGGTGGCCTCCTCGGCGCATGCATAGATAATGGGAGCATTATCCCAGCGCGGATAGTCCGGATGCGGTACCTTCTACTGTATAATGCATACGAGTCTCTATAACTGGGGAGAGAAACGAGACTAGCTGCAGGGGACGGCTGGGTCGAGGCGGGGGAGGGAGGGGGCATAGCGGCGGAGGGGAGGGGGCTGCGCGAGACGCGACCTCCCCTCCCCGGGACAGCGCGAGAGCAAAGGGGTTCGCGTCGGGGGTGGGGTTATCCCCACCCCGGCGCCGCAGTGGCTAAGCACGACATCAAAGGGAACCGCTGCGCTCGTTCGCGAGGTGAAGAACCGGCCATCTCCGGGCCACACACGAATTGCTTTTATATACTACTTACGCCAAGTGCTATACCATGAAAGCGCTTTTTTGAGTTGGCGCGCGGTGCCCAAATGATGCGCGCCGACGGAAAATCACCGCTTTAATGCGCCTGCGCGGCGAGCCCCGCGGGCTGGGAAAAAAGACTGCCCGAGTCAACTGCATGCTGCTTAATTTCGGCTTTTTTCGCGCCCGCCTGTTAGCCGGTCGCGGGCCGCTGGGGGGTTAATTGAATCGGATTGTCGGATTGAGTTGTAAGGCTGATTGCCGGGGGGTGTTGTAAGGGAGGAGTCTTTTTGGGTAAGAGGGGATTTGGGGCATTGGGAAAAATAGTGGGAGGTTTATAGTGAAATTGGTTTGGTCATGAGATTTTTGTTGTTGAGTGAATGAGTTTCCCTGTTCTAAAAAAGGAGTGTAAATTGAACTGTAATATCAGAGTTTAAATTTGAAATTAAATTATATATAGTTATGAATGGTGTCAAGTGTATATGGTTGACTTTGGTAGTACTTTTTTTTATAGTGTACACTACATCCTCAGATAAAAAAACTCTGGTAAAATTAAATTTATAAAGAAACAAACGTAATAAAAAAATTAACAAAACGAATAGGATCCTGGCAGGATCGACACCTTTTAATGTTATAATTTAAGAGTACACTAATGTAGGTGTTGGAGCATCCCTTTTCAAGAGTATTACAAGATTTCTGGAATTCGAAAGGGATGCGAAAAAATGTGCATTTAGATACGTCGGTATTTAAATGCACACTAAATGGTATCTAGACGAAACTAACAAAACTAACAAAACTAACAAAACTAACGAAATTAACAAAACTAACGAAACTAACAAAACTAACAAAATGCAATTTCAGTTCATCTTTAACAAAACTAACGAAACTAACGAAACTAACAAAACTAACAAAACTAACAAAACTAATAAAACTAACAAAATGCAATTTCAGTTCAACTTTAAAATTAAAATTAAAAATGTGTATAAAGTATATATATTTGCAACTGGTGTCAAATATATACCGTTGAATTTTACACTACTTTTTTACATTGCGATAGAAAAAAAGTCTGAAATAATTCTGAAATAAACTTCTGAAATAAATTAGATAGGCGTAGATATAATTTTGATCCAATTTATTTTGGTCAACCTTGTAAAAGTGAAAAGTCTGGAAAAATGTCTGAAAGGTCCCAATATTGACCCTTTTTCAAACATCTTCATGCCATTTCACAGTGCGTTAGGCTCCCAATAACAATGTGTTTTCCCATACTGTTCATATTTTCAGATTCATGTTCGTTTCTATTTTTATACATATCTACATATATCTAACTTACCATTCTTAAAAATCATAGTTAGGTAATACTGAATAGACTATTTTTATATTTTATAAGATAGACAAGACGTTCTCGAAAATTTACTAAAGATTAATGAAATGTAATATTCTGAATAGACTCAAACACACTGAATTCAATCAATCTTAATCGGGAA
This sequence comes from Ceratoteleas bidentatus, assembly GCA_022817645.1. Lineage (NCBI taxonomy): Eukaryota > Metazoa > Arthropoda > Insecta > Hymenoptera > Scelionidae > Ceratoteleas > Ceratoteleas bidentatus. The sequence goes on along the minus strand of JABFPB010007991.1, from coordinate 8,263 downwards.
CTAAACTCGTTACATAACATAAGAAGTCTTTCGATACACTGCCGATGATGTTTATATCATTCCTTTGATTGAAACGGAAACTAATCTCATTTTTCGTTTCGTAATCCGTTCTAGTTAAAATATTCGAGGCGGTATTAATTGACAAGGTTGACTAATGAATGAATAATGGGAAAAGGTGATTTGCTGGTTCAACGTACAGTCGAATAACAAAACGGAAAAATCACACTGCAATAATTAAATCACCTTTATTCAGACGAGTAAATTTCGAAATATTGTTTTTCGAGTAATTTTTCAATGTTTCACTTTTGAAAAAGGATCGAAGCGAGCGGGAAACGAAAGTCAATTTCAGAGGTTAACCTCACTTCACCCAAGAATTTATCATCATTCCAAAGATCCTGACACTCGACTTGAAATAATTGGGCTAATTAATAAAGTTTGATATTTTCGGGAAGAGAGCTTTCTGGTTCAATTACGTCAGTCAAGGGCGTTGATTAATCGAGCGTGGCAGAAAATTCATTTTTGAGACGTCGACAAAAAGCAATCAATTCTCGTAAAAAGAAAACGTCGTCGTTTTCGGGACGAGAAAAATTGTGAAAGACCACCAGGAATTCGTGCACTCGGCCGGGTAAAAAATGTTGCCGCTAAATTGAATCGCGTCGTCGGCGCTCCTGTCCTTTTTTCCCTCGGTGCCTTCGCATCGGTGGCTGCAATTAAAATTGAAGATCGCGACTCGAGCATGTTTTTACGTAAATACAAAGCCGAGTATCAAAATATTGACCGACTGACTACGGCTAGAAAATATTTACGACCACTCAGGGATTTTCTCTGTGTGTGGTCCACGGCAGTGTTTGTGCGCTGCGAAGGATATGGTTCTTTATGAATGAATGCTATCGTAAATATCTTTATGGAATACATGCTTGGAAATAATAGAGTTGCAGCCATTTGCCCTCATATTTATACGTCTAATCAGTGCGCTTCATTTCTGGAAATTACATGTGTTGGAGAAGGTTTGATTCAAGGAGTTATTGCTAGTAAATCATTTTTTCACAATTTTTTTACAAGATAAAATTCGGTGTGTTTGAAGAAAATGTCAAGATGCCGTTGTTAATTTGACAAATTGTTTAAGAGAATTCTTTACGTTTTTTTGATTTATATGTCTAAAGGCAGATGGAAAGTTAACTTAAATGTCATTATTCTATACTTTATGGAGAAAATTTAATAGAATAATTTGAATTCTAATTTTTATTTCATTTTAATAGAATTAAATGAAGAAATAAACGAGACTAAATAAGTATAAACTAGAGAAAATGAAGAAGTAAATGAGAGTAAACAAGAGAAAATAAGAGTAAACGAGAGTAAATAAGAGTAAACGAGAGTAAACAAGTGTAAACTGGAGTAAATTAGGGAGTAAACGAGAGTAAATTAGAGTAAATGAAGGAATAAACGAGAGTAAATGAGGGAGTAAATGAGAGTAAATAAAAGTAATCGAAAGTAAATGAGGGAGTAAACGAGAGTAAATAAGAGCAAACGAGAGTAAACAATACGGAGTAAATGAGGGAGTAAATGAGAGTAAATAAGAGCAAACGAGAGTAAACAATAGTAAATGAGAGAGTAAACGAGAGGATATTAGAGTAAACGAGAGAGTAAACGAGAGTAAACGAATTTTGTTTAAATTTCCACACGTAAACGAATGCCAAATTAGTTACTTTAGTTAATATTTTTAAAATGATTCCTACTGAAGTATGCGAAAATCCCAAGTTAATTAATTTTTAAAGCTAGTTTGCTATCATTACCCTCACTTATTCTCGTTCACTCTTATTTATTCCCTCATTTACTCCCATTTACTCTCATTTACTCCAAAACACTGGAACTTTGCGTTTAATCGAACTCTCTCCCTCTCTTCGCCAATAATAAAAAAATGCACACACATGATTAATGAAACCTACTGCAATGGCATTATGAATTACATTTTATTGGGCGTTCCTCGTTGACTGCGCGCCGCATAAAATGCTCGACAAGTTATTCAACGGCGATTACTTTCCATTGATTGCGACTCATCGTCATAAATAATGTAAATTCGAAAGGAACACAAACAGTGTGAAAAGCATCCCGGTTTTGGTTACAAAGGCCCAGTCATCGACACCCGGTCGAGCGTGCCGTTAACAATATCGAGTCATCGAGCGGCGCGCATCAGGCCGGCCCGAAGACGTGACGAATTTTCCAGTGTCACTCGTCGAGCGGATTCGTGATTCTCCGGCATATGGGCGTGTGACAAATCGGAGGGCGCGCGGACCGGCAGAGGGCGCAAAAAGTAGAGCGAGAAAAAGGAGCGGATGAAAAATGCCGTCGAGTGTGTGTTTGCTGAAACTGATTCGAGGTAAATGGATTCTAAATGGAGAAGGACGGACTTTTGTGCGGTGGGAACCGCCGAAAAGCCGCAGGCTTCACGCTAATGTGACGTTTTCATTTTTCACAATGAACACGTCTTCATCGACGACGTTATTGTCCGGGGCTTTGTCGCATCTGGTCGCGATGAGGGATCGCTTTTGAATTGTGCGAGCCACTTTGTCGAACGCCCCTGTTGATTTTTAATAGACTTCGCCAGATATCAAGTGACTTTCGAGACGTAATTGCTGGCTATAGCCTTGTTTTACAAGAGTTCCGCCGGGTGAAATTGGTGTAGATTGAAGGGACGAGTAATCAGTCATTTTTTAGAAAGAGATACCTTTACTAGCTGGTATGGCCCCTAAGAAAAACTGGATTGTAGAGAGAAATGGAATTTGAGACTGGAAACCATTGTGGAACCATGCTTCGTTCAAGTTTCCATCCATTATTCCTAGACATGATATTATCTAGATCCATCCTGGATGGAATCCTAGATGGAATCCTGGATGGAATCGTAGATGTAAACTTACATGGATTCCTAGATGGATACCTGCATGGAATCCTGGATGGATTCCTAGTTTAAATCCTAGATAGATTCCTAGATCCAATCCTAGATGGATCCCTAGATGGAATCCTAGATGGATTCCTAGATGAAATCCTAGATGGATTCCTAGATTGAATCCTAGATGGATTCCTAGTGGATTCCTAGATGGATTCCATTTAAGATTCCTAGATGGATTCCATCTAAGATTCCTAGATGGATTCCATCTAAGATTCCTGGATGGATTCCATCTAAGATTCCTAGATGGATTCCTAGATGGATTCCTAGATGGATTCCCAGATGGATACCATCTAAGATTCCTAGATGAATTCATAGATGGATTTCTAGATGGATTCCTAGATGGAATCTTAGACAGATTCCTATATTGAACACATCTAGGAATTTCAACCATGTAACCTATCTAGGAACAGTGGTTAGATGTGGTTCCCAATCAGTTTTCATTGTCAGGAGTAAAATTTAGTTGATCGTAGAAATTTTTTTATAAAGTATTATTTGTATTTCAAATATTTCAGTTTCCTCGCTGTCTTCTAGAGACCAAAAAACACGATTACGACCCCCTTTTCTTCAAACACAATAAAAAGAAATTGGCAGAACCGCCTGACCTGAATAGTTGTTGAATTCGCCAACCACGTAGAAACAGCCTCGTTTTGAAGCCAACGGAAATGGTAACGAGCCGACTTTACTTTTAACAAGTCATTGTCCGACATCTGGTATTACGCGAAAAGTACACCACGTGTTTACATACTGCCGAGACCGCTCGTTAAGAGCACAATAAATCGCAATTAAATTTCGCATCAAACGTTCCTAATTGAATCAAGCGAATTCACATGTCGGATCCCTGTAATTTCCCGCCGTCGGTCTGAAAAATTTTCCGTTATAATAACAAGTCTCTCGTTGGCTACGTAAACACAGCAATTTCCCGGCGTACTCATACAAATCCACGGTGAATTGGCCTACGACACGGAGCTTGTCACTCGATGACGTGACTTTACAAAAGAATTCAGTTACCGAGCGTAACGCAGCCTAATACATTAACATCACGTCCGACAGCGCGGCTACCGCAACGGCGCATTTCATTAATAAATAACATTTGAATAACAAGTCGCGATTGACTCGTCAGACTTGAAAGAAAATCGAAGCCGAGTCCTTTGAAACTTCATTTATTATTACAGTCTCCCTTGCTTTTACGGGGGAATTAGACATGCACAAACAGTAACGACTGACAGCTTTTGGTTGTATCAGGACGAACTAATTATTGCAAAGTAAATATTAAACTGATTTGTTGCCCTATGAATACAAAATTGAACATTTTAATTTCAAATCCGGCTCGAAGGACCTAAAAGGAATCATAACTTTGTAAAATATTTGGATGTTTGTTCTGAAAACCAAATCAGCGAAACGAAAAAGTGAATGGACGTGACTTTAGACACCTAACTTCACATGAACACCATGAAGTCGAAGAATGACCTTGAAATTTGGTGACAAACAATTTGTCTGCTTTTTCTGTGGATTAGCTTCAAAGTCGACTGAAAATACTCGATGGAACTGGATGTTTGTACTGAAAACCAAATCAGCGGAACGAAAAAGTGAACGGACGTGACTTTAGACACCTAACTTTACATGAAAACGACAAAGCCGAAGAATGACCTTGAAATTTGGGGACAAACAATTTGTCTGCTTTTTCTGTGGATTAGCTTCAAAGACGACTGAAAATACTCGATGGAACTGGATGTTTGTACTGAAAACGAAATCAGCGAAACGAAAAAGTGAATGGACGTGACTTTAGACACCTAACTTCACATGAAAACGATGAAGTCGAAGAATGACCTTGAAATTTGGAGACAAACAACAACTGGATAATTCTCTAAAAACTTGCGAAAAATTTTTTTTTACTTGAATTAGTACATGCTGGTCGCGTCACGGTCATATTGCAATTAAACGTATCTGATGGCGCAAATGTCCGAATATTGAAGGAATCGTCGAAATTACAGGTTCGAATCGGCACAAATGTTGTCGACTCGGTCAAAATAACATACTACGTGGTATCATTTAATCAACTTCTTCAAGTGGTCGGCCAAATATTAAGTCGGCTTTATCACTCGGGTTTCGGTGCAAATTTTCGGGTCGCGATATCTGCCTGCCGATCTGCAAAACATTGTTACCTGCACGAGTGTCAGGATCACAACGGATGCGTATTTGAATCTGCAATTCATTCGTGCCGAGGGGCGTGAATTATTATGATTGTTTGGTTCACAGCGTCGCTTCAAGTACGACTGGCTTTCCACAAAAGTCTTTGTGACTGTTATTTGAGTAGTCGTTAAGCGGCTTTTGTTCCACTTGGAACACGCATTTACCCGCCACACGATTTATGCAAAACAGAAGGAATAGAACATTGAACGCACGCGGGATTCAATCTGCCGACCATTTTTCAAGGCTACTTGCCTTCGCCTCTGAATGGCGCTTTTTTCTCGGTTACGATCGCTTGATGTTTCCATTAACACATCGGCCGATTAATTTTTTTGCCTCTCGTGTCTCTGGAATAAAGGGTGCAAATTGAGAAATTAATGCCAAATGCGTAATCGTATTTATTTATGAGCAAAAAGCTGACTGCGTTTCACTTTGCTGCAATTTTAAGATCTTCTGACACGCCGGAAGTTTTTAGTATTAAATGCTTCTGTATCTTTTGAAATTACGGGATTTATCTTGTGTTCTGGATTTACACTAATACTTCTCTTTAACGTTCATGCCCAATCAATTTATTGGCATTATTGTTTATTGCGAATTTTACGACTCCGGGTAACATTTCGTTGAGCCAATGGCGATCTATTAATATCATTAATTTTATATTCTGCATTTACCTAATGACGCGCTTCGGCCAACGTTTTTTATAACTCTAATCTGACACCAATGTATCAATTTACGTCGGCGGTGTGGCTCTTCGCGCGATGATATTATTAGCATAATCGATCCGAGGCTAGCACTTGTACATTGTAAAAGATATTTATTCCGATTACTGCAGCTGTGTAACGCCGCATCGGCAATAAGAGCGCGGATCCCCGCGAATGTGGGACGAGCAATCGATACAACAAAGATGTTCCAAATGCGACGAGCATTCGTCATGGACCGGTCGCGGATAATGCGAAAATCGTCCGCCGACGATCACTCCTCGAGGTGTCACGCTCAAACACTTTTTCCGCATTAGCGGCCAGAAAAGGACCCGATTGTCCGCACCACTCGACTTTCATTCGACTTAAATGCGATTTTAAACAGGCCTTCGTGACTTCGTGAAATCAGTTTTGTGAAAAGATTTTAGGCACTGACGTCCACAAAGGCTATCGAAAAGGTATTGCCTGCAGATGAGAGCAGAAGTTGTATGGCTGGGCGCAATTGTCGGTAAAGAGGAGAAAAGGACAATCGATTATTAAAATGGTTAATTTGTATTTTTTTAGCATTTAGAGGGTTTTTTTGATGTTCTGAGAGTGGAATTGTATGATTGGGCAAGCCTTTTCAGAGATCTTAAGGTGATTCATTAGGTCTGCTGCCACGGAGTTAATGTATTTTGAATTTACGACGTTAAAACATAGAATTAATAGTGTGATTGTAATCGGTAAAATCTTTGATTCTGGGAAAATATGTTACGTGATAAAAATTATAATTTTAACGGCATAAATTTAAAAAACTCTAACTCCGTGGCAGCAGACTTGACGAATCTCCTTAAGGCCGTGCCAAAAGGGTTATTACCGACATTACAGATTTGTTTAAATATACCAAACTGAACAATTAATCGCAAAATTAACAATCATTGCGCCATAGGTTTCGTTTTTTTAATTTTTTTATTTTTTTACTGTACTTTTCCGAAACCGTAAAATGTAAACTAGTTTTCGATGTGGAAAAAATCGTTGTTTGCCTAAATTTTTAATCGAAATTTATCTTTAACATCTCCAACACATTCTCCCATAAGTACAGAATGGCGCTATGTTCGATTATTTATAAATAATTTGTTATGCATGTTTTTATTATAAAATATACTAACTCCGTTGCAGCAGACTTTCGATATCTATTACATTCTATCGAAAAATTATATTAAAATTAAATATATAAATTGACATTCACACGATTTTAAAATATTGACTAAAATCTCGAGATGGATCAAAGAGGACCGGGTGTGTAAACAGCTAAATCGATTTTGAACCTTGCATTTAACCTGGATTACCATTTCATGCCAGTGATCCGGAAAAATTATAACGTTGGTGGGATCGCCATAAATGGTATATTTTTTGAGGGATGATTCGTGATTTGTTTTGTGGCGCACCGCTTTGGGATAAATGAAAATTGAATGACTGAGGATAAGTTCCTTTTTTATTTCCCTTTTGTACTACGAAAGGCGAGTTTTTTGTCGGTGAGATGTAAATGTGGCTCAAATTCAGGGAATAATGAAGTGGTGCAAATAGAGGTATAGATGACTTTTCTCACTTAATTTTATGGTACTTTCAGGTAATTGTTTCCTTCACCTGCTTTAGGTCATTATGAAGCCCTTAAGCACATGGCAGAGATACTGTTTGGGGCTGAAATTCGACGTTTAGATGAGAATGAAAGAAGTACGTGTCAGAAAACAATTATTGACCATTGTGGTTGTCTACTATCCCAAAAAGATCGCAAACAACGCCCAGACGGATAATTGCCCGAATAGAAATAATGGAACACTTCTTCCTTTCACACAAGTCAATGTTTCTGATAAAAATACGAAATATTGCAAATAGTTCGAAAGAAAATTATCGACGTAAACTTTGATACAGTTTTTTGTTAAAAAATGGATGACCCAATCGTAAAAGTTGAGTGTACAAATATTTTTCACTTAAAGCATCAAAGCCGAAAATGGCCCTATCATTTGTCACAGGTGCCTTCTCGAGTCAGTTTTTCCGAGAGTACATCCGAGCGATCGAGCGGAAATGTTCTTTCGCTCGAGGAGGGAAAGATGAAGTATGAAAGCGGCGACTTCGAGGGCCGCGTTAACGAAAATGTCGACGTCCTTTCTTGTCCTGGGAGGCATCGTTAGCTCCATCTCCGTCGCGTCGTTGATGCGATGGGGTGTCCGAATTCTTCGCCCGTTCGACTGGAATGGATTTCGTAATTGAATACTATTTAGTCACAGTCAAGACTTGTGTTCGATAGCTTAAGGCTCACAGTATAAAAAACAAGTGTCTTTGTGGAAGATTTTCGCAGGAGATGCAACGATTGTTGTACACTGAAAAAACTAACCTAAAAATTTGTTTTGAATGAAAACGATTCCTTTTAAATGAAAAGGATTCCTTTTCT
>JABFPB010007990.1:0-10507 GCA_022817645.1 Ceratoteleas bidentatus | reverse complement strand
TACATCAATAAAATGACCGATCGTAAATAAAATGATTTTTTTTATTTACGAAATATCCATTTTCTGGAACCAAAGTTTTGACAAATTCGAAAATAGTCAATTGAAGATGGCTGTCATCCCTATCTGGCTCGAGCTTCGCCGCTCTCAAGGCCGGAGCACAATTGCGGGAATAGAGGAATAACAGAAGGAATGCAGGAATAGCGTTGAACGCTCGAGAATAAGAACGAAGCCGAAGGAATAAGAACGAGGCTTGAGGAATAAGAGTTAGGAAGAAGGAATGTTCGATTGTGTGTCAAAGTTGGCAACCCTGCAAAATTCTCTGAATTGTTGGAAAGTCGGAAGTCGTTGGCGTTTTCATAAACAAACACCATTGTTAAGCTTGTTTATTGGTCGTCATCTCCAAAAAATTGTTCTCTGGCAATTTTATTGTTCCTCATCTCCCAAAAATCTGCCCCGAAATCGGAAAAGATAAGTAAATACTTAATTTTGTAAAGATATTTGAATAAAAATTTGTTTATATATTTCAAGACATGGTTTTTTATTTGTGACATTATAACCTGCTATTCGTATTTTAAGTTCGTAAATTTTTTATCAATATTTATAAATTTTCAAATATTGCATATAAGCTGTATAACCTCCAATTCGCAATTGAGAGGAAACTAGTTATAAATGTTATTAAATAATGAATCATATAAATTAGTAATATCTTTGTTGTATAAAACTTCCATTTATTTAATTTCAAATTATTATTTTTTATAAAACATATTCAGACAAACTGAACTATCCCAATGAACCAGGTAGTCCCAGAATTGGCCAATATTTGCCCAAAGGAGTTTATTTGTTCAATTATTGGTTGTTTCTCGCCCCATTTTTGACCAATTTCGAATCAATCCCACGTTTGGTTCACTGGGATTTTACTCTGTGGCCGAGAATTAGTTTAATCGAGTTAATTCAAATCAAAGTGTATGTGTCCACTGCAAATTGGAACAAATTGATAAATTTCATTTTTTGTATTTATTATATTTTTTTTGATATTTTTTATCTGTCATTTGATCATTGTATTTAACTGCATATAAAATGAGATTTAATCGTAAAGTGGCAGTATATAAATTGAATTGTAATTTACATAAACATTGTTTATCAATATTTTAAAGATATTGTCTGTTTTTATCATACTAATCATATATGAATTATTTTAATGATAATAAACATAAAATTGATCTATGAATTTCATTTTACAGATGGATCCTGAAGACCTGCTACATTATCTGTTGTGTGTGCAAATTTGCGGAAGTGGGTTGTACTTGATGTATAACTTTTCCAAAAGTTATAACTGGTTAAATCGACGATGGTGGACTAGGCCTATAAATTTAAGAAGAGAAGAAATGGGATTTTACACGACGCTTTATCAAGAATTACAAGATGACCCTGATATGCACTTCCGCCTTTTCCGAATCGATGATGATCAATTGCAGCGACTTCTGAACATGTTAAATGAAAAATTATTAAGAAAAAGTCGTAGAAAACCCATATGTCCGAATGAAAGACTGATTGTAACTCTGAGGTAATCAAATATTTATTACAATCAATGTAATTTTCAACTACACTTATCTCGCAAACAATATCGTATATGTAACATTGTATGTTTATAAACCGATTTGGGTTTAAATTTTATTATAAACGACACTATTTTTTTTTAATTCAAAAGTAAACATTTAAACTTCACCATTTTTTCTCAGCTGATTATTTTTTTTATCACATATAAGATTTTACCACATCTAATTTTACACCACATTTTATTTATACAGACCAAATCCAAAAATATTAGCAGTGAATTTAATTTGTATGTCTTTTATTTGTTACTTTTTTGTTTGTTAAACTGTAATACATATTCTTTACCATATAATTTCGCATTAAAATTGTACAGACAATTTACACTTATTTAATTAACAATTCAAATAGGGTGAATTGTCTTTAAAATTTCAAAGCCATATCAAAGCCCATATAGCAAAAAGGGAACAATTTAAGATTAATTCAAAAATTTCAATGCAAAATTATATAAGTAAGTTTTTACATTTAAATTTACTGAAAAACATTAAAATGTGAAATAATACGATGCATAAACTGTTTTCACTGCCTTGGAGGAGGTTACAATTTGTCTGTCCATGTTTTCAGGTATTTAGCTTCTGGTGATTCCACATCAACTATAGCATCACATTTTCGAATGGGCCAATCAACAGTAAGGAAAATAATCAAGGAAACTTGTAACGCTATTTGTGAAGTGATGTTACTAACTGTTCTTGCCATACCATGTGAAAGAGAATGGAAAGAAATAATGTTGGGATACTTGCAAAACTTCAACTTCCCCAATTGTTGTGGAGCATGCGATGGAAAACTTATATCTATAAAAGCACCACCCAACTCGGGATCGTTGTATTATAATTATAAGCAATACTTCAGCATCAATTTAATAGCAGTTTGTGACAGCAATTGCAAATTTACACTGGTGGATGTAGGATCGTATGGAAGTGACAGTGACGCCGGTATTTTTGCCAATTCTTGGTTTGGACAAGCTATAGAAGAAAAGCGATTAAATTTACCCACAGGCAGATCGTTGTTACCTGGAAGTAACATTTCGATGCCCTGTTTTTTTATTGGTGATGAAGCTTTTGGTTTGAGCACTTCCATGATGAGGCCGTATTCAGGTCACAATTTACCCGAAGACCAGAAAATTTTCAACTACCGCTTATCACGTGCTCGATCTACCATAGAAAGAGCTTTTGGTATTTTAACTACTAGGTGGCAAGTTTTATTGGGTTCAATTGATTTCGAGCCAGAAACAGTAGATAAAATTGTTTTGGCTGTTATTTGTTTGCACAATTGGATAATGATTGATAATCTCAATAATGAAGAAAATGACAATATTTATTGTCCACCTGATTTTATCCCGGAAACGAACGAACAAATGAACAGGAACTGCAGAAGAGGAGAAAGGTCAAGAAGAGCACAAACTGAATTAGCCTATGACTTACGTAATCAATTAAAGGATTATTTTCTAAGCGAAAGCGGTCAAGTTCCTTGGCAGTATGATTACGTTCGCAGAGGCTTCAATCGTGATTGTTAGTGCTAAGTAATTGCGTGTTATTACACACTACGATTTGCATTATGAATCTAAAACAACTTTTGTATTTTTAATAATGAAATCAACTATTTTACAAATGTGTACAGTAGTTATAATCATATTTTAACCTAAAACGTGGATGTATATACTCAAAATGTATTTAAATTAATTTTGTTTGTTGTTACCCATAATTTCAGAAATAAAACAAGAATAAAAAAACAATAAACTTTGTCATTTAATTCTCAATTCTCAATTAATTTATTTTTCAAATAATTCAATTAAATTCTCAACTGACTGACAAATATATCAACAAATTAAAAATGCATTACATTTTCGCACTAAATACATATTTGCAAATTCTTATAACAATAAAGTAAACTGAACTTAAGAATGGGAATATTTCAGAAAGAAGCATGAATTAAATGGCTACTTCTCCTAATTATTGGTCAATCCGTTTTGGTATAGACGAATTTTAAACGAACCAAATTGACAAAAAACATTACTGAAACGTCATAAATATAAACTGTTGGTTTTTTTTTAATTTTTTTATTCTGCTGTTAGCATAAAATACTTACATAATTTTTGGTTTCTAGTTATCACAGATTGGTTTTGAATCTGTAAGATATTTTTTTCACTGTATATCTGATACAGATGTAATTGAATCGTATATAATCTATTCACGTTTTTCCCACTTCAACATAAGTCCCAGCAGATCAGTGCGCATATTTTTTTTGCGATCTGGACTCGCATCCCTTAATGCAGTTTCAATCATTTTCATCAAGTGATCATCTTGATTTGTACTAACTGCTTTGTTAACAATAGCTGAAGATACTGTCTTAATCGTTTCAGTCATCTCTTGAAACTGCGCTTGCATTTGTTCACCCTTTGTATCTCGTTTTATTCGTTTATTAGTTGTCATGTAACAAGAGTTAGGAACACCTCTTCTGGCACTTTGTGCAGAATCAGCAGCCTGTAAATGCAAATGTTGTTTGCAATACATCTGTTAATACAACTGTTATGATCATGAATAAATATTGATCCGAAATATATAATTTACCCTAAACTATTGAATTGCAAATCAGTGTTGGGCATTTTTTAATCGTCTATTAAATTAAATTAATTAATAATAATGGAATTTTTTTCGTCAATTACCATTAAATAATTTATTGAGAGTTTCAATTAATTATTAATTGATTAATCATTAAGTTATTATTTCAATTAATGATTAATGGATTAATCATTATTTAATTAATTATTTCGATTAATGATTAATCAATTAATCACGAAATAAATCTTTTACGTCACTCGGGGAGGGAAGCGCCATTTTTCTCCCTTGGGAGAAATCGAAAAGTGGCATTCTTCCATCCCTCGTAACGTAAAATAGTGTTTGCACCATGGGAGTTTACGGGAAATCCGTTTCTCTTGCGATTACAAACCTCGCCTTCGGCTCGGTTTGTAAACTTCGCTCGGGAAACAGAATTTCCCGTTCAAACTCCCTTGGTGCAAAAAATACTATTAAATAATCATTAATCCATTAATTAATTGAGTTAAAGCCATGCTAAGTGCCCTGATAGCCAGCTTTATATGAAATTTTTGTAAACATTATGATTTTATTTACATAATATTTAAGTAAATGCAACTCAGCCATTTGAATTAAAATTTACATAAAAATCGGATTACAATGTACATAAAAATTTCTATGTTTGAAATCCAAATGCAGTCATAAACTTTAACTGTGTTTTTTCAAGGTATATAATTTTTATACTTTTTCAATCAAATACGAATTATGGAAATATTACGTAAATTTAAAGTATATGATTTTTGTATACGATTTATGTAAATGTAGCTGGACAATGCTGAGTTGCATATGCCTAAACATTATGTAAATCGTTTATATAAACGCTGGCTATCAGGGCTTTATGTAAACTTTATGTATATCGTTTATATAAACGCTGGCTATCAGATTCACATGCAGACAGCATGGGCATATGACCCATATGATCCATATACGACCAATGTGACCCATATATGATTCATACATAGCACATTCGATCTATATATGATCCATATGACCCATATAATATATGCCAGAAAAAAAAGGACAAATGCCCCTAAACCCATTTCAATCAAATGGTGTTAAGGGTTTTTTGTCCTTGTTTCTGTCAACACTGTCCATGTCCGACCCATATGACTCATATATGGCCAATATGACCTATGTATGATCCATATATGACCCATATGACCTATATATGATCCATATGAACGATGTATGATGCATATACCATCCATAATATATAGGTCATATATGAGTTATACATGGATCATATGAGCCGTGTATGAATCATATATGTGTTATTTGAATCATATATGGATCATATATAGGTCATATGGATCATATATGGGTCATATAGACCATATATGGATTATATTTGAGTAACATTGGTCATATGTGTCACATATGGAGCATATATAGGTCATATGAGTCATATGGGCCATATATGGATCATATTTGGGTCATATATAGGTCATATATAGATCAGGTTTTCAAAATTAATCAGTCAATTAAATAATTGATTGATAAATAATTTAAAAAAAGTAATTAATGATTAATCAATTAATAATTGATTAATGCAATTATTTTAAACACCATTAATAGATTTAATCGTGATGGACGTAAATTTAATTAAAATTAATCCATTGTGCCCAACCCTGATTGAAACAAATAATAATAAAAATAGATATAGTAGATGTTGAAGGGGGTTGAACACTACTATATTTCACACATTTTGAGCTTCACTTCTAATGTGACAAAAATATTTGTGAAATTTCATATAAATTTTAAGTGAATACATAATAAAAAATATAATACAATGTATGAATAATCTGGTATTTTGGATTTTGCAAAATGAATTTTCTGACTTAAAAAACGCCAATGGAATTTTCATAACTATTTGTCATCAATGTTTTTCGTGAAATTTTAATAATAATAATTTTCAAATTCAACAAGATTTAGAAACAATCATTGTAATGAGTGAACAACATGTTTAAGATCTTGAATTATAATGTTTACCTTTTTATTACAAGGTCTATTTTCCACGTCAGATTCGCTGTCACTTTGAAATGTATTACGATTCTCTCTGCTCTCATTTTGCGCAGCCGGTGATCCAATTGTACTTCATTTCAAACATGGAAAGAAAAGAAATTAATATATATGCTACACCGTAAAATAATTTTTCTATAATAAGAAGATTATTCTTAGCCAAGTTAAGCCAAGTTGTGCAATATAAGTTTTTGCAAACAGTAATGATTATTGTTTAGACGAGAATTACAATAACAGTATATAAAAACATTGGAGCAGAGCTGGAAAAAATCAATTTTTTTTAAATCAACAAATCTGATTTTTCTATTTAAATAAAAAAAATATTGTTAATGTAATAAATAATTATTATTAATTATTATTAATGTAATCCTTAATATTTTGAACGATTTAGTGAAAATTGTATAGTGATTTAATTTTCAGAATAGAATGTATGATGTATTCATAAATTATGACTACCAGAAACATGGCCAAAAATTGTTGTTACAAAATTAGTATCGTAAACAAAGTTATAAACAATTTAGATTGTTTTACTTTTTTGAAAATTAATAGTCCAAATTTCAATATTCTCCTAGAAAATAAAAACAAAAACATTTTCTATTGCATTATTTGTAAAATAAAACTAAAAACTTAAAATTACAGTTCCTTTCCAATTGTATCACTATTAATTTCATGTCACATTACCAACACGTTCATTTGTCAATTTTCAGTTTTATTTTGCATAAATAATGCAATAAACGTTCTTTTTTTCATTTTTGACGGAACATTTACCTTGGACTATTATTTTTAGGATTGCACTTCAAAAAATTTTTTTGAAGGAGCTCGAGCATCTCGATTTTCATTGGTTGATAGCGATCAAAAATGTCAAAAAGTGAGAGCGAAACGTGTCAAATTTTGATCTTGTCAAATAGTGAGAGATCAAATAGTGAGAACTTCGAGTTCTCACTATTAGTTAAATAATTGTTAACACATTAAACGTATTTGCAAATATACTTCTAATTGTTCAGAAAGAAAAGTCACAACTTTTTTATAGGAATAATTTTATTGAAAAAACCCACCATAGGAAACAAAGAATATGCTTCTCGGCTCTGATCACAGGTTTTCCACCAAACAAACTTCCAGCAGGATAATATTCACTTTATTCAAAAATGTTTATCAAATAATATGCATTGTCTCGTGAAACTCGAAAATGGCTTTTGAACTGCATGAAACATGTATATTTAATGAAAAAATAGCTATTTTGACTGCGATATCACAATATTTTAGAAAATTATACATCAGTTTTATCTACTAAGGTGGTTATAGAGGTGTCACGTGACCGTGAAACAGTAAACGTGTGCGATTTTGGTCTGTCATTTATTTACAAGTTTTTAACGTTCCCATGGATGCCTGGTAAACGTCGAACGGTGGTGAAACATTTGTTCAACGGAGAAGACTCTGTTTCCTACATGGCTATTCTGGAACGATTTCAGACCGCGAGGAGGAACGAAAACAGCCAACATAACCTTAACAGCCACACGTTTTTGAGAAGCGACAACGGGATAGTGGAGGGAGCTTTTTAGGTATTGCTCTCTCCATGTCTGTAAGTATCTAATACTTGTTTCAAATTTACTTGAAAAGGATTTTTCATGGGATTTTCTTGAAGAGGAGAAATATTTAATTGACAAAAAACAAGTGGTTGACGACAGCTTTGGAACTGGCAGTTTGCTTCTCGCCTCCCGATTGACTTTTTTTGTTGCAGCTATCCAGTAAAAAAAAAATCTCAGCAAAGAGGAGGTTTTGATATCTGGGACATACTCTATGATTCAAAATGTGTAACCAGTATCAGGAGACTTCAATTATGATTTGTTTAAATGGCATACTCTGATCATGTCGACTCAGATAGAGAAAACAGCGGATATACCAACTGAGGACGATAAAGTAAATCGCAATCCGTCGGAGTTACCGGTAGGTGAGAGTTTTAATACCTGGCGTAAACATAATTCATCTGACAGCTCATGTTACAGCTCCCCATCGAATACTGCAAAGTACGGACGTCCGCGGAACATTGACAGACTCCTTGTTGACAAAGCAAACCAGTCTTTGATAACTACTTACACTAAAGGAATTAAAAGGAAAAATAACGACTGCAGCGAGGGTATATCTGGTAAAGGTGAAAGTAAACAACCAAAAATTATGGCAGAGTCACTCCAACAAACAAACTCAACATTGCCAACTGAAGCACAGGTGATAAATTCAGATCCAATAATGAAACTACTGATGGAAATGAGAGAGGAACATAAAATACAATTTAACGAATTAAAAGAAAATATTGAGCGTAGTAAACAAGAAACAAACAAGGAAATAGAAGATTTAAAGCATAAATTTGAACAAAGGGATGCTGATTTTATTTCTTTGCGAGAAAGGGTTTGCAAATTGGAGGATAATAGCTCTTCCAGTTTGCTACTAGAGGAACTCAAGACTGAAACAGAAACTGCCCAAAATACTTTGAGAAAGGAACTTCAATACTGCAAGAAGATGTGCGAAAAACAGGACAGAAAATTGCGGAAAAACAACATCATTGTTAAAGGCAAAAGATTTCAGGATAGTAAATTATTACAAGAAGTAAACAATTTTATCCAGACTTACTTTCATCTGGTAAATGTAGTTACATTCGCAAAAGTTATATCTAGAAATGAATCAAAGCCTTTAACAATAATCTCTCTCGGTTCAACGGATCATAAACAACAAATACTGCGCAATAAAAGAGAGGCACTGAAGAATACTAATATTTACATTGATCCTGATCTTTCCCCGTCAGATCAACTGATGAGCCAAATACTACGTAAGAAAGCAAAGCAGGAAAAGTCTCAAGGGAAAAATGTGGAAATTAAAAACCAGAATATTAAAATCAACAACGACTGGTTCTACTGGAACACCCTTAGTGAAGATTGGGTACCATATGCTCAACCTCGTAAACACAGACCCAGCACAACACAAGGGACGCCAAAAAACTAGAGCAGCCGGTGAAGTGGGGATATCTTTTTGGAATGCCCGAGGTATGGGCAACATCCAGGATTTCAACGATATTGTCCTATCCCATGTCGTGGGTATATGTGAAACGTGGATATCTGGAGAAATCTCTTTCCTTCCCCATCCATGGAACGACCGTGACTATATCTCAGCAAGTGCGACCAGGGAAAGAGATAAGGGCAGAGCGTCTGGTGGACTTCTATTAATGTGCTCGAAACATGTGAAAATGGAAATAATAGATGTGTCATTCATGTGGATATTTGTTGATATACGTATAGATGATTTTGACTTTGTTTTAGGTATCATATATGTGCGACCAAACTGCGATTTTACGTATGTTCTAAAATTATTGGAAATGACAATCGAAGATATTTTCATTAAATTTTCGGATAAATGCATTTTGATTTTGGGCGATTTTAATGCACGTATGGGTGATATATCTGAAATTGATGAAGTTGTTGTTGAAGGATCTAATCTGTACCCACGAAGGAAATCCTACGACAAAGTGAAAAACTCGCGAGGTATTATGTGGAACGATTTTATGCTTGATCACGACTTTATTTAGTTGAATGGACGAACGAAGGGAGATGCAGAGGGAGTATTCACTTTTTGTAAGCACTAGGTAACAGCACAATTGACCTTGCGTGGATAAACATATCTTGTATAGATATGGTTAAAAACTTTGAAGTAGTTTGTGTTCCATCCTCTTCAGACCATTACCCACTGACTCTGAAGTTGAAATCCCCTGTAAACATCCTTCATAATAGCCCTACTAATGATGAACTGACTGTACAGCGTATTTCTAAATTAACCTGGCTATCTGGAAAATCCACTCAATATGAACGTGTTTTGCAAAACAGATTCACAGAAATTAGAGAACAATTCACTCCAGTATTTTCTATTGATGAGTGGTGGAAAACGAGCGCAGTTATTATTTCCTGAGAATTTTTTTTTTTTTTATTTTTATTATTTCCTGAGATTTTATTTCAAATCAAAGTCCGTTACGCGAAGTGTCATAGTATGAGTGAGGTGTATCCGTGTACGCGAGAAATCCCGAGCGTAACTCGGGAGGCCTCGTACCCGACGCATGCGCAATTCATTTGCCCGAGCGGCAGCAACCAGAAGGGCCGCCGTGATTTCGAGGCGCTCGAGAAAACCGCCGAATTACGAGCGGCTCGAACAAGAGGCGTGGAAAGCGCGCGCGAGCATTCGGTCGGAGTCGCCGAATTCGGACTCGTTCGGGCCGCCGCGTTGATAACAGCGCGGCGAGCTCATCA
>JABFPB010007989.1:0-10508 GCA_022817645.1 Ceratoteleas bidentatus | reverse complement strand
AAATTACCGTGAGCTACTTGGGACAGAATAAAGTATATCAAAATAATTCAAATTTTGACGGGCCTCAAGCAGCGTCACAGTTCATACAACTCTATGTTCATACGCACACCGTATCCTACATAACCCTACTTTCATAAAACCCTACCTCCGTTGCAGCAGACTTTCGAGTTGGTCTGAAGGATGTTTTTTTCCAGCACGGAAAATTCTAGGGAAATTTGTAATATTTATTCTTGAAATTTCGTCTTGTTGCTATTACAACAATATGATGAAACTCCTCAAGTTTATGGCTTTGTCTTAATTTGAACGAACTCAATCGTAATCTTTCACTGTGCGGTTGATATTGTGCTTGTTATTGCACTTGATTCTAACTGTAAGTAATTCTTATTACGTACAGTTATAATTATGCTGGATAGTTTGTTAGAAATAAAAACAACGATACGGGTGCCAAATTGCATCGCAAAATGAAGCACCTACATTTTCACAGATTTAATTTGTGTTTTATGAATAATGTAGTGTTTCCGTTCTACAAATATTGTATCAATGTTATTCATTTGGCACGAAAGTAATAACATTAACTCGTCGCGATAAATCTGTAGAATAATTCATGTGAGCGTGATTACAGTGATTGTACTGTTCATTTCTAAATAATCGTTTCGTATTTAGAAATGAACACATTAAAATTATTAGCCGGAGCAGAAGGTTAGACCGTCAAAACAGCTGCAATTACTTAATTTATTTAGGACAATTAACGCACCGGGATATAATTATTATTCAACTGGTCCATGTTCAGATTAAAAGCAAACGAAGTGGATGAAATTAACACTTGACCCTCGTCGCGATGCCGGGCGATCATTTTTGCGGTCTTTCATAACCACAACGATACACAAGATGTCCGGAAACATTATTGCACTGTTTTGAATTTTGCAACGCCCAACGAACGATGAAAAATTAACGGGAAAACGATGCGCCCAAGCCTTCGCGTGTCGAGTTTATTAACCGAGCGTTCGCGCAACGCATGTAGAGAATGACACTAACGGACCGCATGAAACTGTAACCTCACACGTCCAAACTGGCTGGACGTTGGCGTAAAAGCAAACACTTTATGGTAGATAGCACGTGGAATCACGTAGGCAACTATTTCACGTGTTATCTACAAGAAAACGCGCATTTACTTTAATGCTCGGCAAAAGTATTGTCAACTTGGAAATATGGTACGTTTAGAGAAAGTCGCGCCCTTATGCCGGCGCTTCTGAAAGAAGAGCATTCGATTCAGCGAGTTTATGTTTTTACTGTCTTTTAGGTATATGGAAAGAAAAGTGACAGCAGAAGAAACGTCGGGCAGTTTTCAAATTTTGCTAAATTTGAGAGTAGAACATTTTTTACAAGCAAAATTCGTACGTTTGACATTTTTCGCTGTTGTTCATTTATCAGGTTTGTATATAGTGATAGACACTATAAATCAATCAGCGATAATTGCGAACTGACAAACGCTCTCTATTTTCGATTGAGGGTTTTTTTCTTCTTTATTACGAGCAGAAACTAATACAGAAAAAAACACACAACACTGTTTATTCATGCAAAAACGCGTTTGAACAAAGACTGCGTTGAACTTGCAAAAATCTATTCTGCAGTTTTTCGAAAAACAATTTAACCTCACTGCGATCGTGAATAGCATTGTCTTCTGATAAATGGAGTGAGTAAGTTGTGAGGGATTTGAAAAAAATGTATTCTGTACGTTTCGCTCTCAGTATATGTCAGCGATCCGATAAATTGAATTCTACTTTGTAAGTGTTCATTCGATAATTAAAAAAGTGCAAATATCCAAAATTACAGCAAACGAACTGATTAAAATCTAAATTTTTCCTAGAAATATTTGGAATGCTCAAATATTTAACCAGAATGGAGTTTCTCGTTTTATTGTTTGATCAAATACCAATCATTATTAATTCAATTTCATCTGTACAAGTATTCACCAATTATAAAATATAATAAAACAACAAATCTACTACTAACAAAGCTAACAGACTCCCAAGCAGAGAATTGTTATAAAATACCTTTTGTTTAAACTGTTATTCACTCTATTGGACATTTTAAACAGAAACCGTAGGACACCGTCAAAAATTTTTAATCGTCGGAATTTTTTGTTCACGTGATTTCTGAAATATAATATCAACCATAACCCAATACCTCAATGGGAAATGGTAACATGATACCTATCATATATTTATTTCAACATCTCTGATTCTTTTCGGAGGAAAAAGATATAACGGATTTATTTCATGGGCCAACCTATTACTTTTAAACACTATACTGTAGCGCCATCTACGTCTGGACTAATTAGTGGAAATAGGCAATAATATGTTTAATCTAAACGTACTGTTATTAAAGTATAAACAACAAATATTAATTTTAATGAAAAGTTAAAGAATATATTTTCTCTGAATATGCAACAAATATTTATATCAAGAATAGGTTAGAATTTAAAATTAGAGAAAATGTTTATAAACATTTTTCATGGTCACTGTTGGTACCATTGATACTGAACCATTTTATAATATACTTTACGTGCATTATTATTTCAGGTTGTACAATCAGAGTAGGAATGAATAAACTTCATGAACATTCAGCAAATTCCAATTAGATTGTTTGGTTTGATAATGATCAAAGATGACCAAAGTTCATTTTCGAGTAATTATATATTTCGAGCAATTCACTGTCGGATTTTGAAGCTGCGAAAATCGCAAATAAGTCCTTATTCACGGAACATAGTACAATTGTCAACAAATACAATTCGGCATTAAGGCGTACTAAATATACAATAAGTAAAAACATTTTTGACCATTAAATAATACTTTTTAATATTTGTTCAAAAGTAATAGAAAATATTAAAATTAGCATATTTAACTGATATTACTATTTTACCAACATTTATGTAATTATAATACACCTGTCCTAGAAACACGATTTAATTGGGAATTAAACCTACTTCTCAATTAACACCTAAAAAGCGTCACTCAGCGCTAGAAATGCCTTAAATAAACTAGCTATACGATTAATCATCCAAACCCCACAATACTCCTTCCTGATTGCACTGCCTCAAAAACTGCGCCCAATTAGAACAGACCGTAAATAACTGTCTGCGAAAATTCGGGCAGCGCAGCTGCGCGATGTTTAGACAATCGAAAAACTGATCGATACACTGAGAATTGCCGGTGCACGCAAATTTAACCCTTTCAGGAACGAGAGATCTCGAGCCCGCCCTTTTCTGAGCAGATTGCCGTGTTGTCTCCAAACACCCGACTCATTTCGATTTCCCTTGAAGGGAGTGCGTTCCATGATTTATGACTTTTGGATGCGCGGAGGGTGCTCAGACGACGACTAGTATCGTCGAGCAAACATTTAAGACGCCCGTACATATGCGCTTGACGCGCGAGACGATCGTTTTACCTCGCATATAAAGCGCCACTGCTGGAACTTTTACAAGTCCTGCTGCAGTAGCACGGAGAATCATGCATTCGACTATGATATAATGCGCGCAAAAAATGGTGTTGTCGTGTTTCTCAAAAAGTAACAAGGCTCGAGAAAAAGAATTGCCGGATAATACGAAAGGCCGCGCGCTCGCATTGCTGTCACGGACGGGTTTCAACCTGCTAATAGCGTCATTTTTTCTCATTCATAATCAACTCGTCTTTGGCCGCTACTTTTTTTATTTTTTGTTCGGCGCTGCTGTTGCAATCATTCGTACGTAATTTCTGCAGGAATATAAAAGAGTTTGCGAATATGAAAGTTTCAATAAATTTTCATTATTCATCTGCGGTCCCCAACTGAAATTTGAACGACAGCGAGCTGAAATAGAATAATTTTATGTGGATATTTTATATCGGTATATAAGTATATTTTGGCTACAGGCTTCAAATTACAAATCAAAACCGACATTGATTTTTTTGTTGAGAATATTCAGTTGGCATAAAAATAAATGTGATAAGATTAATGTTTAGCATAGTGAATAATATACTAATTAAAAATATGTGTGGATTATTTTACCGGTTTCCGTAGAAAATATCTCTTAATATAATACACTGAAAAAAACTAACCTAAAAATTTGTTTTGAATGAAAACGATTCCTTTTCTGCCAAAATGATTTCTTTTGTGACAAAATGCTTTATTTTGGCCCAAAAGGATATTTTTAACAGTGTAGGGTGCTTAAAAAATCGATTTCGCTGGTTTAGCGAAAAAATTAAAGTTTCTCACCTGAAATTACCTTGTACTAGCTTAAGTAATAAGTACTTGAAAACTTTTTGGTGGTCTTATCGTTTTCTTTGTTTGAAAATACGTTTAAAAGTTACTGACCAAGCTGTAAATTGAATATGACATTAATTTCAGTGAAAGCATACGTTTAAAAGCGCGAGTCACTAAAGTCGCTAATAAAATTGCCCGGGGTGCAGTTTAAAGCACACATCCATCAGCTTTTTCAACATCACATAAAGCATAGGAACAACTTGACTGACAACGCGACGCATTATTTTCGGAAACATGACGACATGTGCAGCCACCACGACACGA
This sequence comes from Ceratoteleas bidentatus, assembly GCA_022817645.1. Taxonomy (NCBI): domain Eukaryota; kingdom Metazoa; phylum Arthropoda; class Insecta; order Hymenoptera; family Scelionidae; genus Ceratoteleas; species Ceratoteleas bidentatus. The sequence goes on along the minus strand of JABFPB010007989.1, from coordinate 5,945 downwards.
GTGCACACAACTTTTACCTTATTTCGATCGCTTACGCATTCTGCCGGCATACGCTTGCTATTCAACTTTTCCTGACGGGTCAACCAAATCGCTGATTGGCAAACCAGTTTGCTCCTGACTTACTTTAACTTGTTACGAAAATCCACTGTCTGGATAGATACCCATCAAATTAAGAGGAATGACACCGTAAAACAACCGGGTATATCGAAAGAACAGAAAATCAACGAGTCGAATGTTTTTATTTTTCACTTTTTATGGCAACATTAAGCCGACGATACATAAATTGAAGGGGAAATTTACAGCCGCGCGCACTGTAACTTTGCACCTCGTTTGTTTTAATGCCCGATACCGGCAATCTCATTATTGCTTGTGCCCGTGCTTTAAACAATTTAACCGCATTACATACCGCGGCAAATCTTACAAGGTTTTCACTCGTATCTAAACGCTCGGTGCCGACCTAATTTCATTTCTACGCCATAAAACATCGCCAACGCGAAATTACGCCGGGACGCGTTAAGGCGCGCCGCCCGTTTAATTTCCCGACGATACCTTACGACGAAAAAGCGACCCCTTACGGCGCTTTCATTTCGCTTGTTTCACCTTCATTTCACCGGTCAATCTGAATCAAAGCGTCGGGCTCGTTTTAACGCGACAGCCGGACTCGCAAATAACACGCAAAACCGATTACCACGCGTGTCCGGCGAACTGGCACGCTCGGCCGGTAATGCAGTTTTCCTTTAATCGTAATTCAAACTGCGCGTCCACTCATAAACTCGCATTAATTGAACCGCTGTAAATTTGCGATCGTAATCAATAGTGGCGCCATCCGGTAAACTGGTGTCGAGTGCTGCGCGATCGCACCGGGATTTATGTTTAGAAGCTTCGCCTGCAGCTTTTTTGTCCGACCTAACCTCAATTTCCCGGGAATTGTATCGCGATTATCGTATTACGCGGATCGTAAAGTCATTTTAATCCGATGATTGGTTTAAATGAATGCGCTTTTTCGAGCGTATTGCCAGGAGATTTGTCTGTTTAACGCATTTTGAAAATGAAATCACCGAAAGCTTCGGGCGTCCGTGGAAAATTTGAACATCGTTGCGGATTAACTTCGGGTGAGCGAGATAAAAATGATCGACAAAATAAAGAGGAAACGATCAAGATTGTAAAATTGTTCGCAAATCACTATATGGAGACAGCAGAATTGGATTTTTCATTTAACTACCCATGTAGAAAAAACAAACGGCCCAACGTTGGCGCAGACTTGTCAGTGGTCGGCCCAAGGTTGGTATGAAACGCGGATTGACAATGGGCCAAGCTTGGAGATCGATTGGAAGAAGCGGTTTTTTCGAATCGCCGAAAATACATCGAATCTCCGGCGATTCTGCATGGAACCGAAATGAGACGTAAAATATAGCGTTTTCACGCTGTGAAAGCGCGAAAAAATGCGTCCGTTCAAGTTTGGTACAGAAGACTTTTAATATTTCAATACATTATTCCAGGTATCGAGAAAAACATGTATTACCAGGTTTAATTATTGTTCATCTGTACAATATGGGACAGTTTACATGTCATTTCTTACAAAATTGTATTTATTATATGAGGGGCATAACTGACAAAACTAGTCTTCTCTGCTTACGGTGTACGCAGTTATCTCACTAGGTGGAAAAGAGAATTTATTCCTTTTTTCTCAGAATCATAGTATATAGCATGATTCGAACGCAATTAATGATGTAGTTTAATAAACTTTACACCCTTAAAAATGTCGTACTGTCACGGACAGATTAATGACAACCGAATTTCATTTTCTCACAGCATGAATCCTTCTGTGACAGTATGAATCATGTTGTGCCAACAAGTTTCGATATTTTTAACAGTGCACAATTTTGGGCTTCCAGGAATTAAAGAGTTTAAGATCAATTGGCAAAATGTCATAAATGTCGTAGGTAATATATGTATGTGGACATGTTATAAATATTGATCTTCGTGAAATTACTAATTTCTCTAAATATTTGCTTTGGAGTAAAGCTGGTGATTAGATCCACAAACAAAGGTCAGTTTATTCTGTATAGCGACTAAAGGCTACACAATTGAGTTTAATCATTTCACATATCGCAATAGACCACCGTCATATAAATGGAAACTCTGAAAAATTTTGAAAAAGTCTAAAAATGTCTGACTTGAAAGTCTGAAAAAAGTCTGAAATTCAGTCTTTTTCATATTTTTCAGACTTTTCTTGTTTTCTTCGTAAATAGAGAAAAAATAGAATAATTATGAGTATAGTAGCAGTTGTTTGAAACAGTCTGTAAATGGTATCTAAAATAATATGAACATTATGAACAAAATGACTTTCAGATATTTTTTCAGGCTTTAATTTCCGACTTTATCAAACATTTTCAGACACTTTCAGACTTTCCATTTTTACAAGGACAGAACAACGAATAGTATAACATCAATAGTTGCTTTGCAAGCAAAATGTTTCTTCATAATGAAATGAGAGAAACTGCTATTTTCACATTTTTACTTTAAGTCTGTCATATGTTTTCCACTTCATTTTAAATCGCCTCAAAAACAGTTCTGTTGACCCTTGAAAATAGTGGCATTTCGTGGGTAAAAATGTTGTAAAGCGAAAATGAGATTCGGAACGGTTCATCTTGAACTGTAACAGCCACATTGCCTCGTAACAACGCTTTAAAAAGTAATTAACTCGCGCATTAATGGAAATTACCCAGGAGCCGGTGTTACATATCGTTATCATACTCGGCCCGCTCACTCCTGATTGCCCCTGACAAAATAAAGCAATGCGTTCGATTGGTGCGCAAGATCCCGCCGCTGCTGCCATTATGGCCCGGGCCGCGTCGCGTGTGTGACGACGTGTTTCGTAATAGAGCGGCCATGCAAATTGGTCCTCCGAAAGGGCATTAACGGATTTAAAAGCAATATATATTTCACGCGCGGGGCTTACGGTGCGCCGACACGCGGTATTAGAATTCATTGGCTAATTTGACTCGCGCGGCGTAATCTTACAATTCGGGAGATTCGAAAACGCGCTTATCAAATTACATTAGCGCCGCCCGACCGTAACCAAAACTCCAAGATCCCGTGCCAATGTCAATCACATTTTATCCGTTCGGTTACGTTCGTTCACGGGGTTTTCGAAAGAACAATTCATTAATGTAGTGTTTCGATTCCTACAATCAGAGAAATATTTACTTTGCGCCAAAATACTTTTGTCCATTTTTGCTTGCTACAACCAAATCATTTGGTTGTTCTAACCAGATTAAATTTGGTTGTCACGACCAAAGATTTGTCTCCGTGTTTTGTACCGGTACAAGTCTGGGTTTACTGTGGTATACCAACGATGTCAGATTTGTTGTACTACTATTTAGCCATTGGTACCAGTTGTTAGCCAGACTACGACCAGTATATATTTGTTCTACTATTTTTCCCAGACTTCTGTACCAGTACTGGCACAAGTCTGGATTGACTATGATATACCAAAGTTGTCAGACTTGTTGTACTACTTAACAACCGGTACCAGCACTCTAAAAAATAATCATCTTACAGTAAGAATATATTCCGATGAAATCATCCATGTACCGAAACAATCATTTCCACTGACGGTTAGACGATTTGTATTTCCATAACCTCTCTTCCGGTTCCAGAATTCCTCTCACGCGATATTTGATCGGATTTTCCGGATATGGTTGCCGGATTCCGTCTACGCTAGCTAGATATTTTTTCGAGTGTATATCCAAAACATCGAAATAAAGTTTATTTCAAGCCAGACTATGACCACTATGGATAGTCTTAACTTGAATATTGACCTTTCGCTAGGCTAAGTTTTATCCTTCTTCCTTAGTGTTTAATTATTATTTCCAAACAATTCCCTACACTTTCAATCCACAATTCTACTACCTTTAAAAATTACTCATGGTACGAAATGGCCTTTTAAAACTTTCTCACTCTTTTCGACAACACCTGAACACTCTTTCGCCGTAAATATTTGATTGCGCAATAACTGGACCGATCACAGGGAAAAGTCAGATTGCATTTCCTCGTGTTTCAATTTGAGCGTTGTCTCGTCCTTTTTGCCGCGCGACTTCGTCCGACCGGCAGATGAGCCAATCAAAATATTGTATTTCGCACGCGTTATCTCGCGTAATGCTCGCGCGAAGTCAATTTATGCAAACTGAAAAACAATTTCGCGAGTCGGTCGCGTTGGCGCGAAAAATGCGCTTTTGATTATGAGCGTGGCGGTGTTTTTTCGCGCGACGTCTACGTAGAATCAAACGCGTCGTCGATATAACGTCGCGCCTGCCGAATTCGGGGGGGTTGTTTGTTTGTTTGGCTGACGAGCGTAACTCGGAACTCGCGCAGTTCGAACGCGAAAACAAATTTCCTGGGACAAATTAAGACCGAGGAACGCGTGGGCGGCTTATAAAAAGTAATCATTTGCATTGCCTTTGTTAAAATAAAATGTAAATTTAACGATTCCGTCCAAAGAGTTACTTCAAACTCTATGATTTAGAGTTGCAAAAAGTTGCCCGAGTAATACTCCTACAAGTTCATTCGTGCTAAAGTTAGAGTAAAAAAGTTACTCTAAACTTTATGAAAAGCTGCAGCCCAATTCATCCAAAACCGTATAATCTACTCGAGTGTTCTTACAATTAGTTGCCGAGCGTCTTTAATTTGTTACATAATAAATAAAGCAGCTGGACGAAAAACCTCGCCATACAGAAATTAGAAAGAATCCCGCTGTGGCGAAACGGAGCAAGAAACAACTGATGTCCTTGAGTATGATATACAAGTGCACTGTTTTCAAAATAATGATGAGATTTCGTGAACAATTTGATACATTGGCAATAAGTGCTGAAGATGGCGACATTAAGTGTGTCAAGAGGACAAATTATTTAAGTGACGATAACGAACGAAAAATCAAATGACCTTATTTTATCACCTTTAACTGCAAGAATTTAATTGCTGATAAATAAATATGTTTTCTAAATAGAACGGTCCAGAAAAATACTAAGTGCGATTGACTGTCCTTGCCTTTTTCGTGTTTTCTTTATGGACAGAAAAAATCAGACATACCTAAAAATTGCAACCCAAATACAGAAACGTGTAATCGTAGAGTAATAATTAGCATAATTCGAAACAACTTCACAATACTATAATAATTATTTCAACGTACACAAAAACTTGATACCGTGATATGGTAATTTTATAGCCGCAGCACACGATATCTCAGCATTGTCCGCAACCATGGCAACTCTAATTACAGCTTTTTTCCATGTGCCTTTACCGAATCGCCGTTCGGAACAAAGTTCGCCAAGAAATCAGAATTGCTTGCTTGAGCGCAAACGGGAAAGCGTAAACGGAAATAATGTGCCACTGCGAGATTCGCGGTTGGTTCCCGGATGATCATAAACTCGCGTCGAATAGAAAATCTAAATTGAAAAAATCGGCGTCAAAAAAGGATTGACGGTTACGAAAATGCCCTATTGTTTGTCATGGCAATATAAACAAAGGAAGAATCCTAAAAAATTCCAATTTAAACGGAATTGGTTGGTGACAATGAAATCAAGTGTCATGGCGGCGAGAAATGTATATCTGCCTATGTTCACGCAGTTTTTACATTTTTCAGTTCTTCCTGAAAAGGTCAATATTTAATTTTTTTTTAATACAAAATTTTCACCTTAGATTCAGTCCATAGCCATCTGTTCACTGAGAAAACGAAAATTTAAATAGCTCTGGTAGCCATCTGAAATAGTGAAGTCGGTTCGATCGCGATGGTGAAATTGTTACAATTTAAATGGCTCTGGTAGCCATTTGAAATAGTGAATCCCCAATGACAGGTTTTGAGGTTAGGGCATGACATCACGTAGGAATGAAAATTCAAATATTATTCATTGAAATCTCAATGTGTCCAGTATTTTGAACGTTTA
>JABFPB010007988.1:0-10507 GCA_022817645.1 Ceratoteleas bidentatus | reverse complement strand
TTAGAGTGCCGAAAGCGACAGCTTTCGGCACGAGAGCCTAATTAGTTCCACGTTTGGCCGCTACACTGACGTGAAAATCTATTTTCTATGATGCCTACAATGCGTGTGCCATTGTAGGCATACTTTCGGTTTTGTTGGTTGTACTCATTCGAGAAATCTACATTACCGACTGCCAACCTATCAGGTTATATGCGGTTTTTTGATATTTTATGTGACTTTAGACTGAAAAGTATAAGCCTCAGGCAGTACAAGATGGATCTAGTAAAAAGATCTCATATGCCTTTGCTTTTTGTCATCATAGTCTTGTATATTGGGGTTTGAGCACGCGAAGTCCTACGATTCGGTTTTCTCTTCCCGACTAATCTCAAATTTAATGTGAATCGTATTCTTTTATTATAATCCTTCTTTTCATTCTATCCAGTCTCTTTGAACTTGCAGCTTTTCAGCGTTTACAAGTTCGCCCTAAAATCCTTTTACATGATAATCGGCCTGCAGCTTTTCATCTATTACAAATCCGCCCTAACAATTCATCCTTACACGAATTATCATGGCCTGCAGCGTTTCAGCGATTACAGGTCTACCCTAATCATTCACCCTCCTTTATATTTAATCTCGACTTTACCTTCATGAAAATGGATTCACAGCTTTTCAGCGATTGGGAATCCGCCCTAATGTTACCTCTGACTCTTTAATTATATAGAAGAAATCTTTTCCAACATTGAACATGCATCATTAAACATTGAATTTGTTCCTTGACTCACTACTTGTCAAATTAGAGATGACCACGAGTATCCTCCGCTGTTCAGATGCTCCGAAACGACACTAAATTACTAAAACATCAAATTTTGAGGTTATAACCCGCACTCCGAGAATTATAGTTCATTCTACCTTGTACATAACCTCTCACTTTGACTAGTGCCCTGTGAAAGTTGCCGTGTTTTCAGACAAAGTCTACCTAATTCGTCTTTGTGAGGTGTGGCCCACTGAGGATAACCACGAGGTTAATGTCAAGGAAAGAATTCTTATAATTTAATAAGATTCTCCCTAAGAGTTCCGCTTTATTTTTCCTGTGTATAACCTTTCTGCTCTTTTGACTGTCGCCCAGAGAAAGCTGCCGTGTTTTCAAACAGCGATCACCTCCGGGGCTCGGTCGACCCGTGTTTTCAGACAAAGTCTACCTAACAATCTTTGCAGAGAGTGGTTCACTGAGGATAACCACAAGGTTATATTCAGGAAAGAAAATTTTGTCACTCTAGGTTTAATCCGCCATTTTGTTCTTTCTTGTGGTTGACGTTCCCCAGGTTATGACGACTACCCTGTGAGAAGTTGCTGTGTTTTCAGACAAACAACAATCACCAACGCGGGCGAGGTCGACCCGTGTTTTCAGACAAAGTCGACCTAATTCGTCTTGGTTTGGGACGTAGTGCACGAAGGATCACCGCGAACAAAGGAGGAACTCCTGGAGGACGATTCTATTACCGTATTCGATTACTGCGAAAACTTGAGTGATTTGCCTCGGAAATCGGACTCCTTTTATACTGAAAAGGTCGAAGAGGACTTTCTCTTTTAGGTTACGTAATCGAATTTCGTAACTGTGCAATAAGTTTTACTACCCCATTTTTTCGATTGTTTATAACAATTTGCATCATCTAACTTTTGATTCGTAACCTACACTCAAGAATCTTCATATATCTCGAATTTTATTGAGATTGGATTACCCTTTATAACCCAAAAAGCGAAAAGAAAAGTACTGAAAAATGAGATTGTTTAAGAATGCATTTTCTAACAATCTTTTTGTCAAAGATTGTTTGAAATAACCGAACTAAAAGAGTCCCAATTGATTTCTGTCGAAATCCCTATTCCAACAATGATAAAATGAATAGTTAATTTTCTCATATTAAGTTTGTGAATTTTGTTTGTTTAAACATTTGAATTTCGCAAAACAAACTATCAATCCGTTTTCCTTGCCTGATTCTAGTTCGATTTGATTTTGCAACTTATTTTTATGAAATAATTTTAGACAAAAATAAAACATAACCTTTTAACAAACTGATTCCGCTAATATTATTCCTTATAAGATTCTATATAACTTTGTCCAAATTAACGTTTTCAGGAAAGAAGCGGATTAACAAAATAAATGAACTTTTCCATTGTTAAATTAAATTTTACATAAAATTGTTGCTAAATGAAGGAATGTAGGGAAAATAACATTCGATCCCTATTCCCGAGGTGCTCCTTTATGCCATTTGACAGATTGGCACACTTCAAATATTGACCGTCAATTTGTATTTGCAACTTAATATTGCACCCTTGTTTTGTTTATATTTCGTAAACTATCGCATAATACTGCGGGGTGCATAGCGGGACTGGTGTTTGAAATTACCTTCCCCAACTTATTTGATTATTATCTTTTTGCTGTCGATTGTTTATAAATTCAACGATAAACAATTTATTTTGCAACTTGAATTAGCCAAATAAATTATGATATTCGTGATGTTTGGAATCACGGGAACATGAATCGTACAATTAGATCACGCAAAATCCTCAATTAACAATTTATATTTACAATGAAAGATTGGAACATTATTTCCTTTATATCTTGAAAATTAATGAATGAAATGAATTTCTTCACAGAGGGAGTCTTCTTCGCAATTTGATTGTCTAACCGGATTGGTGATTCCTGTCCAATTGTTAAGTTTAACAATAAATAATGCAATTTTTACAACTCCAAACTTTGCGAAGAAATTCACATGTTTGTGACCTGCGAAACATGCAAAGTCTAAATATTGTATTGAAATCATGCTGAAATGCATAAACAAAAAGATTCTTTTATTTGATCTAATAAAACTTTTAAATCTAAATTTCTCGATTATGGGCGGGGTGAATCGACGAGGAAAATAAAGTCATAAATCATTCTTATTTTATGACTTTATTTTCCTCGTCGCGCGTTGAATTTTCCACGCGCGCCTTTTCCAGTGGCTCTAAATTCAGTGAGATATACCTCGCGTATATTTTGGAACGGGCGCTTCCCTTCCGATGGTAATATACCGACCGTAGGGTAACGTCGATACGTTACAATATAAAGAATTATGGAGGCAAGGAATGGCCTATCAGGTTAATAGAGTGATTTTCAATTTAATTGAATGTAGGGAGGTAACTGCTTTTCAGTGAAGGAAGATCCACAGGAAATAGGGTGATTGTCAAGAGTCTTCCTCAGGGCTCAGTTCTTAGCCGAATATTGTTTAACTTGTACCTTTCTAAAATTAATTATACCAACCGCCGTTAAAATACTTTTGTATGCCGATGACATCGCTCTATATTGCTCCGATCACGATCTGACGAAAATATGTAGATCCCTTAATATAGCCCTAGTGAACTAATAAGTAATTTCTTGAAAATGAAAAAACCTATGTATTTCTATTGAAAAGACTAAGTTCATGATTTTTGCCAAATCAAATCAAAACTTTTATTATGAAGCTTTAGGAAATAAAATTAGATTACACGGACAAAACATTGAATTAGTTGATCATTTTAGATACCTAGGGTTTATTTTAAGCTATAACTGGAAATGGAATTTGCATATAAGTAGTATCACTAAATCAGCAAAACAGCTACTTAATGTGGTGAAAGCTGTTGCAGGGATTAGATGGGGAGGACATCCCAAAACGTTACTCAATTTATCGAAAGGTCTAATTAGGTTAAGATTGGACTGGGGATCGCAGATCTTCAATCAGAAGATCCCAAATCGAATCTGAGAAAGCTGATTCGATTTGGGACAAAGAATCAGCTTGGGACAAAGGATCAGAGCGGCACAAAGCATTGTGCCGCTCTGATCACATCTTTGGGCCTGATGAAAACCACTCCCACAAATATCATACTTGATATGGCTTGCGAACCTCCTCTAAGTCTCAGAAGAGAGTTCCTTTAAAAAAAATACATCGTAATAATTTTTTCTTGTAAAAAGCACCCTTTGAAGGAGGCAATTTTATCCCTAAGTAACAATGCTAAATATATTAACTGTAAAGATAAATCAAATCCAGTTGAAATTAAAAACAACTTAACTGACTTAACGGACAATTTTGTTCTTTTTAGCAAACCAAACCTTTTTAATTTCGGTTTCAAAATCAGATTCCTGGATATGACAAATGTGATTGATATAAACTCGGGTTACAGTATCGCTGAAATTAATGGAAACATCCTATCTAAAAAACGTAAAATAAACAAGATTAATACAAATTTGAACACTTTTATCTAGAGAAATAAACCTGGTCACACGGTCATTTTCACGGATGGCTTTTGTGATAAGGAATCTCGGAGGGTGGGTTTTGGAATGGCAATTCCACAACTGGACATGGGTCTTAGACTGAGAGTTGAGGATCATTTTTCAGTCTTTCAGGCTGAAGCTTTTGCAATCTCGAGAGCTTGCAAAAGCTTCAAAACGCTTATTGATGACATGGCTTGGGAAGAGGGATTATCAATCTCTTTTCTTTGGTTTCCTAGTCATGTGGGGATAGAAGGTAACGAGCCTGCGGATTTTTTGGCCGGCGAGGCATTATTGCTAGAACAAGTGAACATTAGTAAATACCATTATTACCATTTTAACGGAGTCCTGAAAGAACAACTAAAATTGAAAGCAATCCAGTATGTAACTGACCAGAGTTTAACCAAAGGTAAAAGATATTTTAGTTTAAATAAGACTCCTTTTAGCAGACCGTGGTTTAGTAAAGTTGGTAGTTTTGGCAGAGCTTTTATTTGTTTGATCTCAAGGATACGCACAAAACACACTTGCTGTGCAGACCATTTAAAGAGGAAAAATATTGTCCTAGATAACACATGTGAAAGCGGGGAAGCGATTTAAATCATATACAGGATTTAAATTATATATTTTTTCATTGTAAACTTAAATATGAGCAATGAAGTAGACTGTGATTAAAATTATTCGATATTTTTCCCGAGATGGATGTTGACGTCGTCGGTTTGGCTTTGTCAGTGAATCTCAAAGTCTATGAGTTACTTACGAGGTCGCGAAGAATAATAATTATCTAATTTATATTTTTAGCGATATGGTCAATATTAATTGAAACCTCCTGTTGAGTAATCGATTGTGTTCTTAGTTCGTGCATTAATGCCAGGTGGCTGTGGTTTCATTCAAGTAACCGAAAGGCATGCGGGTATAGTAGTCAATTGTTTAAGGGTTAGATAAAATACTCGTCATTTGATAGTTAGCTGGAAGTTTTGACTAGCATATTAGTTCAGTCAAGTAATTGGTATGAGGAGTTTCAGTTAGTCCCTCCTCAGCCATTTTCGAGAAAAAATGTGTTTTATAAATAGAAACAAAATAAAAAACGCAAAAAACGATTTCAAATAAAACGCGGTTTCAAGTTTAAAACGATTACGTTGAAACACACTGCTATTGTGCTAAACGCCAAAAACCTGGAAAACGTTTTGAAAGAAACATTTTGAAACGTTTTCAAACGCTATGCCAAACAACGACTGCGCAGTGCTACTCGACCTAATCCAAGCAGGTATTGAAGAAAAGTTAGGTATTGAATAAAAGTTACCATGCAGGTATTGAATAAATGTTGTTTATGCAATTCCTGGCGTTCTCGCTAAAGGCTCGCCTTCTACTCGGACCTCCTCTTCGCCCGCGGGAGTAATAGCTTGCTTCCTTCCCTTGGGGCACGAAATAACAGGAAGATGATTAGATGTTGAACTAATAGGGATCCAGCAGGAACCACGAACAGAGTCCTAGGGAGTGGGGGTGGGGTCCAGGGATGGTGATTCCTTACCCCCAAGAGCGTAAGGAGGCCTAAAAAATTGATTTTTTGACAAATATATTTTGTTTAATGAAACTAGATGTTTTTAATGAAAAAACTTGGGGGGTCTTTACCCCACCCCCCGGGAGGGGCTCAAACGAAAAATGTGTTCATTTTTTTAATAATAGTTTTATAAAACCATATTTTTGTTACTTAAAAAAAATGTTAAGCAATTTTTGCGTGTCTCATGGGCTTCGCCCCCTGGACCCCCACCGGGGGCTTCGCCCCGTGGGCCCGCAACGAGGAGAAGTAGACCCACTTCTCCTCGAACCTGCATCACCCCAGAGCCGCCCGTCGGTGGGTCCTCCGAGCCCCCCGCCCTCCGCCACCGGGCCCCCGGCCACCCGGACCGGTCATTGGTTCCCCCTCCACCCAGATCTCTGACCATGCTTCCCGCCGAACCTCATTAGAGTCTCCGTTTAGTAACCTGCACCAAGTTTCGCACTTTGCACCTTTACCTTAAATCCCCCCCTCTTTTATTGGGGGCCTCAAATTTGCGTGTTCCATGCAGGTATTGAATAAAATTACGTTGTACGTCATGTGCATCATCCATTGGATCAATGCGTCTGATGATATGGACCCTGTAGACGTGCTTCTTAAATGAATCCCACTTTCCAAATGTGGCTCCACACTTCTCACATGACACTTGGAAGTGAGGATCATGATTGTGGCTACGAACCACATGACTCTTAAGCAGCGTTTCATCATCGGTTGTAAAAAAAACACATTGGGCACTTGAAAAAGTCCATGTCTGCATTTAATTTGAGGCAACAAAAGATGTACACAAACTCGCTACTGACACAATTTTAGGATTATGAGCGCCCATACGCTGCGCGCATGTTAAATCACTGAATCGTTTTAATATATGAACCGTTTTTTCGCGTTTTGTAAGTAAGGACAGAAAACGTTTCTAAACGTTTTGTATGTGGGGTCAAAAACGTTTTCGTAGAAAACGCCAGTTTTTGCAGTGAGCCCACGCGGAAAAAGTAAGCTGGCATAAGTATGGCGCGAAAGCTGGATCATGATCGCGAGCCATACTCTTGCCAGCTTCAGGAGGTTCCTTATATTTACAACATTTTCTATTTATTTATTGTAAAAACTCCTGAAATTGTATATTCACAATTTTGACATTTACACGTACAAGTGTCTCAGATAAATATATTCTCAACAAAATTTGTCTTAAATTACGATTCGTAGGTCTTCCATTTCAAAAAGAAATTTGAAAATTTTAAAGAAATGCCAGGAAGTTTAAATTTTGTGTGCCTTTAAAAATACTGTCGAGGAATTAGTTTTCAAAATTTGGTTCACTTTCACTGTGTCGCTTCCAAGAAATTACTGCGTGAACATGCCATAAGACACAATGTATACCTATAGCAATAACCTATACCTATACCAATAAGCAACTTCAACTATTATTTTCTGGAAAACAGTGCTGTAAAAGTCAACCACGACTGGTTTCAAACGATGGCACTCGCCACCATCTCATTCGATGAGTCCCACCATTTCAAACGCGCATCGTTTCGTACGAGGGTGTCCACCGGGTCCCATCGTTTGAAACTGTGGAACAGATTTACCTACACGAAGTATTATAAATTGGAAATAATATTATGCATGTTTGACTTATGCATAATTGATTAAAAAAGATGGGGTGAATAATATGAGTAAGTAATTGACCCGTTATAAATATACATGTCTTCTCAACTGAAAAATCATGAGGAAATAAACACAAAATAAGATGACAAAATTTATAAATATATTAATAACATAATGCATATATATTTTATATACAAATTGACCTAATAAATGTAATTCGATATTTTGAGATCTTTTACAAGTATGTTTCATAACAATGGCGCTTGCGGCTGTATTGTAAACCATATTTTGTGGAACGAGTGACCGTTACGATATAAAGCTATATCGTCACTAGTGATGATATGGAATGTGCGTGCGCATGCGTAGCATGCGCGCGCACCTTTATAACGTTGCGACTGACGATATAGCTTCATATCGTACGGTCACGAGTTGCACAAAAGAAAAATATATTTATTACAATAAAACATACGCATAAACAATTTACATAACGAGTATTTTTACATAAGTATGTTTAAAATTCGTATCTTGTCGCAACAAACTCATCTTCACTTTCTTTAATATACAAACACGGTGGCAATCTTGGAATTAATTGTATATTAATTACTTCGTTTGTCATATCGGTGTCGGCTGTCACATTGTACGCGTTGTAATATCTGTCAAAAAATTGGTACGAAATTGTTCCGCATGGAAATAAACATTAATTCATTCATCATTCATCATTTATTATTCGGAAGTTTTGGCTAAACAGCCATACATCCAATGTAATTATATTAGTGCAAATAAAAACAACGCTAACAACAAACAAATAGAAGAGGGGGGGTTACAGTCTGTGATTTGGTTTGGTAAAGATCGCATTAACGAGTCTCGAGCAGCTAAAAAGAGAATCTAAATTAGTCGAATCTTAAAGGTCCCCGAGAGGGAACACATCGCATTGGAGTTAAGGGGAAAATTCGTTTTGAAGCGACTTCAAGGCCCTGTAGGATGCGAAATAGTGGAGCGCAGGGTTGAACAGGGGTTCGTTACAGAATTCGCAGAATTCATCATTCAATGACCGCCTTGTGTAATTCAGGGAGATGTAGAAGTTATATTTGTTACATAATCTAAGTTGGGCTAAAGTTCTTTTATTGAATAAAGGGAGTGTTGTATTTAGGTAAGGGGCAGGTAGGTAAGATGTTGGGAGATCTAAGTACGGGTAAAGAAGCAACGAAGAAGAATTTCTACATCTCTCTAAATCAGCTGACAACATAGTAGCTAAGAAGGAACTGGTTAATTGTCGCGTAGGCAAGATGTTCAAATTACGCCAATCAAGAGGACCGATACTAAATGTAAACAGCGATTCGATCTGAATTAACCAGTTCCTTTTATAAGTCGGATGAGAGTGGGCTAGGATTGCTAAATTCTGGAAACAAAGCTTCGGATATCGCTCGTGGTTCATAGTGGAAATACAATTAACCCAGTTACATATTCTCTCAAAAACTTTAACACTCAAGGGGGGGAGCCGGATTCGCATCGCAAAGCATAGGTTGGGCAGTTTCTTGGGAGATGCAAGAGCCGCTTCAGAAACGAACATTGTACTCTTTCAATCTGCTCGAGGTGTAGTGGGCCCCAGGATTCGGCCCCGTACAAAAGAGTAGAGGTCACCAGGCTGACAGATAAACGGGAAATATCTTTCCAGGAATGAAACTTCAGTTTGTCAATTAGCTTTAGGGATGCCCCACAAGCTGCCAGGGCTGAGTTTATTCTCTCACTAGCCGCCGCATTGAAGGTACCATTATCTGTGAAGTTAACCCCGAGGTATGTATATTCTCTGACAACCTTGATGGCCTCGTCCTTAAATCTAAAAGAGGCAAATTTCGGGGCACGTTTTCCATTTTTGAAAATTAGTATCTTTGTTTTGCTTGTGTTAACGGTTAACTGATTGAGGTGACAATAGAGTGATAAGGCGTTCAGCTTTCGCGATAACTCTAAGGGAGTGTCGGATAAAAACAAAATATCGTCGGCATATGCCAGGAGCAAAATCTCGTTACGGGAACCCACGCTCACACCTCTACATCCTTGATCCAAAAAGAATTTCTCGATATCTGACAAAAAAAGTGAGAAGAGCAGAGGGCTTAGAACCTCACCCTGCAGAACACCGCGTGAGATTTCTGCTGTGGCCGTGGGGGCATATCCACCGCCTATCGTAGCCTTGGTTGTAAAAGCTTTTAATCGAATTAAGTATCTTCTGACTGATACCAAGAGCCTCCAATTTATGTCAAAGATGTTCGTGGTCAATTGAGTCAAAGGCTGACTTGAAATCAACAAAGAGCGCAAAAAGCTTTGATTTTAGTTCCCTCGTATGAATCTGGATCAAGCACGTAAGGGTAAACAGATTATCCCGGCATCCTCTCTTGGGTCTAAACCCCGATTGAAACTCTGGTATAAGCGCTTCGCGGTTACAAAATTAGAATAAACATCGGTACAAAATATGCATAAATAATTTCGCGATGTAGTTGACCAGTGAGATTAAACGATAGTTAACTGGGTCTGTAAAGGTACCCTTCTTGTGGATCGGGACAAGAAGTAGATCACACCAACTAGACGGGAACGTGCCATGGTCAAATATTCTATTGAACATAGTCTCCAGATACAAAATCCAATTTTGTGGGAGAATGACTAAAAAACTGTAGGGAATCCCATCTATACTCGGAGCTTTGTTCAATTTGCAGGAGGCTAAGCTTTCCAGGATGTCCCAAATGGAAATTTGGTCGTCAAGAAACGGTATAGTAGGACCAGTTAAAGGCATGGCCATGTAATTCGAGGGTGGGAATAAAGTAGAGAGATAATCGAGCCAACTATCTGAACTTATAGGACATGGCGAGTGAGGTACTGAACGAAAGTTGTTTATAGCTCTCCAAAAGCTCGACGAGTCAGTACTGTATGCAATATCATTCACCAGGGCGCGGATTTGCAATTCCTTCTTCTGTGTGATGGTTTGCTTATAAATCCTCCTCGCCTCTAACAGAGCAGTAACGGTCTCCGCAGTGAAAGCAGCTCTCCTAGCAGCTCTCAACTGAACCGAGATCATCTTTTTCTTGGCTTGGCATTCCGCGTCAAAC
>JABFPB010007987.1:0-10509 GCA_022817645.1 Ceratoteleas bidentatus | reverse complement strand
GACACTTATACCTTTCGAAAAATGCAAAAAAATAAAAAACGATTTTTTGAAAGTTTTGAATGAGAACCTCCCCTTAACTAACCAATGTAACGTTTTGAAAATCGTTAATCGTTACTCAACAAAAAGATAGATTACCATTCCTTGGGAAAAATAGTAACGCGTTACTTTATCATTATCTTGATTTTAGTAACGATTTGAAGTAACGCGTTGCAAGTAACGCATTTCCGCATAACACTGATAATCTGTCTTTTCACTGGCTAAATTTAATCCGTGTTTTACATTCCCCACCTCCCATACGATTACATAAGTCCAGCCCTATGACACTCGTGTCGAATTCAATGCTAAGGCAAGTGTAACTGACCAGAGAATTCGAGCGGCGCCACATGTGTTAAGAGGATGTCAAGAATGTAAACAAACGCCTAACCTGCAGTCCCACGCCGTAGTATTTCGCCGTAGTATCGTTAAAGTTAAGTTTTATTGAAAAAAAAAAATGAAAACGTGCATAGTGGTGGGTTGTACGTCGGGTTATCCTAGTAACCCAGAAAAAACAATCTTTTTCAATGTTCCGAAAAACGAAAAAGTAGCTGAACTTTGGCAAATCGCTTGTAAAAGAAAGGATATCCAATTAAAGCCATCACATGTGTTTTGTGAAAAGCATTTTTTGGAGACGGATATCAAGCGCGAGAAGCATTTTAAGGATGCAGTAGGATCAGTTATTGCAAAGGTAAGAAAAGCAACTAATGATTGTGGCTGTTATAAATAATGACGCATAGAAACGGTTCAAGAAAAACAACATTTGTATTACTAAAAAATAACATGATTCAAAATTAATATAACACTACACATAATAAATTTAATTTAACTTGTGTAAGGTAAAATTAATTTAAAAATTAATATTACCTTACACATAATAAATTTTGATCAATAAAACCTTATTATGATTAATTTCTAACAATCACAATACAACGTCAAATAATTATAGATTAAAATAAGTCAATTTTTATCATAAATATTGATTGTATAATTTAAAACTGTAGATAATTGCAATAGATACTTTATGTCATTGCAAATAAAATTGTGCATCTCAAAATTGAGAAATTTTTGGATTTGTGTTAAAATATATGCTATTAACAACATAGATATATTGTTTTCAATATATAACAAAATTGAACTAAGATAAGATTTATTTATAGAACAAAAATATTTTTGTAAGTAACAGTGACAGACTGTCAAATTTAAAATTATGCTTCGTGGAAATTCGAGTTCAAAAATTTCATGTCCCAGCTTGATTGTACATCCTTAAGCGGAAAACGTCGCAATAAATTATTTAATAACATTTGTCACATGAAAAAAAGGAACACTTCTTATTGCACACATTAATGAAACTGATATTCATGATATATTCAATTTGTCTAAAAAACATATTTGGAATTAACTGCAAAATTGCAATTTAAATGCAATTATAATTGAAATGAATTTTTTTATTTCGCCAAATAACTTGATTACACATTAATTGTTTAAACAATCATTTTCGCATAATTCGGCGCATCGGTCTAACCATACTATTCCCTGCAAGAAATATTAGACAGAAATGTATCGAAAAAAATGCATTATGAACTAATGAATTTCTAAGTGGAAATATATCAAATTTATATATTGAATTTCAATTTAATTATATTCTGAAGACTTCTGAATGTATCCCACGATCAATTTTGAAAAAAAGAGTTTTATTAAACCAACAAAATTCCAACCCAAGTACAGAACTCATAGGATTTTTACTAAAACAACAACATTCAAGCCTACGTACCTAACTTACAGTAGGTTTATTAAACCAACAAAATCCAAACCCATCTACAGAATTCACAGGAGTTTTACTAAACCACCAAAATTCCAACCCACGTATATATACAGCACTCATACGAGTTTTACTAAACCAACAAAATCTAAACCCTCGTACAGAACTCACAGGAGCTTTACTAAATAAACATAATTGTTTTTTTACTAAAACAACAAAATTCAAACCCCCGTACAGAACTTACAGTAGTTTTACTAAACCAACAAAATCCAAACGCACATACAGAAATCGCAGGAGTTTTACTAAATCAACAAAATCTAAACCCTCGTACAGACCTCACAGGAGTTTTACTAAATCAACAAAATCCAAACCCACGTACAGTACTCACAGGAGTTTTACTAAACCAACAAAATCCATACCCACGTACAGAACTCACAGGAGTTTTACTAAAACAACAAAATTCTAACCCATATACAGAACTTACAGTTGTTTTACTAAATCCAACAAAATCCAAACCCACGTACAGCACTCACAGGAGTTTTTACTAAACCAACAAAATTCCAACCTATTAGAAAGATAAGTAAAATAATTAATATTTGATATAATCAAAACCATGATAATCGATTGACAAGCGATTACGTGAAGAAAATAATAGACTGTACAAATAATTGCAATCGTAATCGTACATCCCTACATGTCAGTCGTTTAAAATTTGACAGGTTGTTACGTTACTATTTTCAGCCACATAAACTTTACACACTTTGGTATTTTAATTTTATTCCACTTGATCTAAATATTAATTTCTGAATATTTAAATTTACATAAAAAGTATTTTTAACTGTTTCATTTAAGCATAAAATTATATGACAAATTAATTAATATGATTATATTTGTTTAAACAAGCGTCATTTTATCATTGATTATAATGCATTTTAATTACATTTTCATTTAACTAACTATATTTGCGTTCATTATTTTATAGACTCCGTTATTGAAACCTCGCCTACGACCTGGTGCAATCCCCTGTTTATTTGCATGGGTCGAAGATCCAGAGGGATACAAAAAAGGAATTTCGGGGTCCACATTAACAGAACCTATTTCTGAAGTTTCCCATGTGGACCATATTGATGAAAGCATTGAAACAACCGTGGCTGATGCTGAGAAAGAGAATTCCCTCTTTGAAGATTTAAAATGTAATTCTAAATTACACATTCCTGCGTCGTGGGTGCAGCATACCATAAAATGTGGAAATGCATCGTCTATTGTATATAATAAAACAGTTGGAAAATTGGTGGACGGAAAAGTAAAACCAGTGTGTTATAAAGAGCTTTCGATTCACGAAGACATGAGCTTTGAATTGAAAGCTGTTGGCGAGATCGTAAATCGATCTGACGATTTTGGGCTTCGAAAGTAACACAATGCAGTCACTGGACATGATCGAAGATGCTTTAAAATTATTTGACACGTTAGTTGTTTGTTCAGCATGCAACATTGACGAAACCGACTCGGCGTTCTGTAGTGCTGCTCATAAGATTGGTCCAGATTCGTGGAGGCACAATAATTGCCCGATTCTAATACCAAATGCGGCGAAGTGTGAACATTGCATAAACCTTAATTACGTATTCGATAAGAAAAAAAAACGGTCCGAGGCCAGTATCAGCCCAGGGACCAAGCGCATTCGCAAGGATCAGATACCTGCAGAGAGTGTTGGTCTTGTCGAGCGACTGCGAAAAGAAAAGAGTGACATGAAAGGCATATTAAAGAAACAACTCACGCAAGTGGACAAATTAAAGAAGGAGATAACAAACCTGCAAGGAAAATTAAGTTCTATCACAACAGAAGACTTGGAGAACGACATGAAAGTGAAAAAAGTTCCGGTTCATCAACAGCATGTTGTGAAAGAAATTTTCGCGTGCGCGGCAAGAAGCAGTCCCAAGGGAAGACGGTATTGTGAAGATTGGGTAATTTTATGCCTCCTGATGTTCATGCGTTCTCCATCAACGTACGACTTTATTAGGACCAACGACATACTGCCCTTACCGTGCATCAGAACGGTGCGCAGGTACACTAACATATACTTATACATGATTGCAAATATTGCAGTATGGTTATATTCTTATTTTTACAGATATCTTGCAATCAACACTCGGTGTGGGTTTGATGACAACTTTCTGCAATTATTCCAGACATCATTGGCAGCCAAACCCGACAATTGTAAACATGGTATTATACTCATCGACGAAATGAGTACGAGGGAAAGTTTACAAATTAAATCGACAAATTTAACATACGTGGGACTCATGGATTTTGGTGATATAGATGGAAAACAAGCTACTACACTAGAAGATAAAGCCAATCATGGTCTCGTTATTATGTACCAGCCGTTAGATGATGTCCATGCAGCTCAACCGATTGCGGTTTTTGCATCAAGAGGACCTGTTCATGGGAAAGTTTTGGCTCAGCTTATAGTCAAAGCGATCGTACTGATGGAAAAATGTGGGGCAAAAATACACGCAATCGTAAGCGATGGCGCCGCGCCCAACCGTGCGTTTTGGACAGAAGTTGGAGTATCTGGGAAGAAGGAAATTCTAAAAAGTTACTTCGAACATCCCATTGATCTCAATAGAAAAGTATTTGTCTATTCTGATACGCCTCACTTATTTAAAACGATCAGAAATAGAATATTTAGTCGGGACATTCAGGTACATGCAATATTTCTATTCGTATTAGATTTCCTTAAATTTCCCTGGTGAAAATAAAAACTCTGAAAAAGTATGGAAAAGTCTGAAACATATCTCAGAAAAGTTTGAAACTATGTGGAAAGTCTACATAATGTCTGAAGAAAGTCTGAAAAATATCTGAAAAATCTTTAAAAAGTCTGAAAATATGTAGTCAGTCTGAATGATGTCTGAAAAAAGTCTGAATAATGTCTGAGAAAAGTCTGAAAAATATTTCCCAAAAGCTAGAAATTAGGTGGCAAGTCTGAATAATGTCTGAAAATAGTCTGAATAATGTCTGAAAATAGTCAGAAAAATCCCTAAAAAGTCGGAAGTTATCTGGTAAGTCAGAAATTCTGAAAATGGTCTGAATTCGTGTTGTTAAACGTTGAATACAGTCTGAAAAACCTCTGCAAAGAATCTGTAAAAAGAGTGTGTAAAACCTCTCAAAAAGTTGGATAATACTTCCAGAAAGGACCAAATTTCTGGAGTTTGGGAGATATTTTTCAGATTTTTCAGACACTATTCAGCTTTTCCACATAATTTCAGACTTTTGAGATATGTTTCCGACTTTGTTTCAGATATTTTTTAGACTTTCCATATAGTTCAGATTTTTTGACATTTTTAGACATTACTCAGACTTTTCAGACATCATTCCAGACTAACTACATATTTTCTGACTTTTTAGAGATATTTCTCAAACTTTCTTTAGACATTATTCAGACTTTCCACAGTTTCAGACTTTTTTGAGATTTTTTCAGACTTTTTTTTAGACGTTAGTCAGACTTAACACATAATTTCAGACTTTTTTCAGACTTTCATTTTAGACTAAATTCTGAAATGTCTCAATTATGGAACCGCATTTGTTATTTCCACCAGGGTTTGTTTCACGATCTTACGTTGCAAAATGTTACATTGTTTATTGTTTTATGTTATATAGATGCATCCAGACCAACCTGTGATATCGTGGAAGCATTTTCAGCAACTGTATGACATTGATCGAAAAATGCCCTTCAGATTGTGCCCTAAACTTTTAAGCCAACACGTGGACTTGAACAACTCGGCCAAGATGCGCGTTCGTCTAGCAGTTCAAGTAATATTTTGTTTGTTTGGATTATTAAGTTCTTAAATTAGTTTGAAAATATTAACCATTGAAAATGTAACCATTTAAAAATTACGTTATGATTCAATAGGTTCTGAGCAAAAGTGTGGCCAACGGTTTGGTATTCTACAAACATTACCATAAGGAACTGCAAAACACGGAAGGTACAACCGAGTTCTGTCTTTGGATGGATAAGTTATTCGATGCCTTGAATAGGAGAAATCATAGTGACAGTTTAAAACCTGGAAGTCCCGACTATTTGGTACATTTTTTTGAATTTTTTCCACTTTATAAATTAAGTAAACGTTAAGATGAAATAAATAGTACATCATGTTGTATTGTGGGTCATCGAGGTCTCGTTAAAAAAATTGGACGAGTGGGAGGAATTGGTGAAACAGAACCGGCTATCACCGGACAAATTCCTCACGAAGCAAACCGCTGAAGGACTGCGAGTAACATTACGTTCCATGCTGGACATGACTAAAGAGTTGATTGAAAAATTCAATTTTCAGTCTGTTCTTTCTGGAAACGTGAGCCAGGATGCTCTCGAGGTATGCTATATAAAAAGTAACTGGTATCGAAAGGTATATAAAAACCAAGGACACGAAAACCAGTAGACTTTTAAAATACGCGATTAAATATTTTACAATATTTTGATTACTTAGAACTTACAAACATTCAAGTTTATATTGATATGAATTGCGTATTTTAAAAAGTCTATTGGTCTTAAGGACGTTATATCGTGGAAAACAAGTTTGAATTACTAACATTATATTTAATACTATTCATAATAAAACGCATTAAAATTATTTACAAAACAAAGCTTCATTTTACCAACCATTTTTCTTCTATAAATCATGAACAAAAAAAATTAAATATTGTTTACAGTTAGCGACAAAAATAATCGACTTAAACCTAATAATCGACTTAATCGACTCAGCCACGATGCAATGTCCTTAATTGATTTTCATTTACTGGGAAGAGATTTGCAAGTGAATCACAATCAGTTATGAGGGACTATGAACTGTAACTTAAATGTACAAATGTTTTTCGTTTACCAAAAACTACCATGAGACCAGTAGAAGGGTTTATTTTTCGTTTTAAGGTATCACTTGCCGAGTATTTTTATTTTAATAATAAAGAGTGCAATCATTGTGTGAATGTTAGTATGAATTTAACAGAAAGCTGTATTATATATAGTTTTAGTATTTTTGTACTGCAGCGAATACTTTATGTTCGTTTATTTATATTACTTATTAATTAAAATAAGATTGAGTTATATACATCCCAGTTGAAAAATTCCATTAAAAACAATTAGATATAAAAATACTGTAAAAACCAGACCAGATAGAAACCGCCAAAACATATTTCCGACATGGAATAGCAATTAAATACAAATAAATTTTATATGGAATTCCATATGGGCGAAGAGCTTCCGCATGTTCGTATGATGTAAATTAGTATATTCTGATTTGCAGCGTTTTTTTGGTTGCGTAAGACAGGCAGGAGGTTGCAATGATCATCCTTCCACACCAACTTTCCTTCAGATCTACAAGATCCTCTCGACATTTTCCTTGTTAAAACCTCCTACACACGGGAATTGTATCATACAAGAACAGAAAACGCCATTAATCTCTATGAGTGACTTAAAATCCATATCTGAGCATACAAACAAAACGACGATTACCCAAATCATTAAAAAAAAATTAGATGACGCGGTCATGAACAATGATTGGAATTCATATATAAACGATCACGATTACTCTGGTAATCCAGAAAAAATTAACTGCATCAATTACTTTATCACTGCTCGAATTTGCTACAAATTGCAAGCTTATCTAGAATGTAGTGATTGTTCCTCAACTCTTACATCCACTGAATTGCCAGATTCAATCCCAGAATCCCTTTATGCAACTTCTACCATGAATAATCTCATTCACCCTAATTATTTTATCTATAAATTCGTGTCTGCGCTAATAGATTTATTTGAAAAACATCGAAAGTCATTGTATATAGCTGAAGATATTATCGAAGATGCTGTACATTTAAATATTTTCCCATGTCCATGCGATGTACACGGGAATGAGATTTTCCATCAAATAATGGAATGTTTTTTGAAAATGATGATGTACAATTATTGCCAAGAGCTAAATAATACGAAAAAACTTAATCAACAAAAGAAGAAGGTCTCGAAATTTACTACCGCATAGTTTTGCTTGTTAAAACGTACAATTGTAAACAAATGTGATTATATAATGTGATTATATATTTCTTAATAAACGTATTTCTGATAAAATTCATGTGTTCTTCATTTGTAATATCCCTAATAAGAGAATATTTTCTACATATTTGAAAACAATATTTAGTAAGTATTTAATGTCACATATTTAACAGTTAGAAAATGTGTTGCACATTTTAAAATATTTATAAATATGTATAAAATATTTTACAAACAAAATATGTATAAAATATTTTACAAACAAAATATTTAGGCAATATTTTTAAATATTTAGTAAATATATTTAAATATTTAGTAAATATTTTCTACATATGACATTAAAATCATCTGACATTACAGAAAATAATTAAAAATATTTACAAAATATTTACTAAACATTATACGCTATTAGGGATGTTTGTGTTTGTACCCTGCAAAAAATGAAAAATAGAAGGAAGGAAATTAAAGGTAATAGATACCAATGTGAAATCTATTATTTTTTTTTTTAAGGCATGTAAATTTTTAACAGAAATTTACATGTTTCCTATTGATTTTAATTACTCCAGAGGAATACAATTTTAGCTTGCTTGAAAACACTAAGTTTATAGCCTTTTATTTTTTTCTTCACCGAAAGAAATATAATATAGAATTAACATGAATATCATATAAATATTGTGTTAAAATTGTAGACCCGAAATACTGAAAAAAAGCTTTATTATTCAGAATAAACAATATTATTAGAACGTGCTTGAAAGTTTAAGAAATAGAAAGAAATTGAAGCCAATAGAATTCAAGTTGATTTCTATTGCTTTCAACTGTTTTCATTTTTACAGGGTAATAACATATCCTCCTTGCAACACTCCATAACCTATTTTTAAGCTAAGTTTTCCTTTTATAATCACTGAATTGATTTATTACTGAATTATTTCATCAATGTATTTGTAATGTAATTCATTCGGACGTAATTTTATAAATGTATTTGAATGTGAAATTTTGTTTTTTTAATTTTCATAATTAAATGTGAAGCTTCCTATTCAAATGTGAATTTTCGGATTTAAATGTGAAATTTCACATTTAAATGTGAATTTTGGGTTTCATTTATCTGGCACAATTTCTTTAAGCCAGAAACTATGTTTTTTGATCCAAGGTGTATATAGAACTACATTCCTCTTAACACATGTGGCGCCCTCAGCAGAAACCAGTCACTATTGGGAACGGCCAACCGCCGTGTGACATGGGGCTGCCCCCGCCTCAACTTTCCAACCGCTGACATAATCTGCGCGGACTCTTTTAAAAATTGTTCTTTAATCGGAAGTTATCGCTACGCGTGAAATGAAATACGAAAAAATTTAATTAATGTAACACTGTTTCTCGTCAAACGAAACGTTGATATTTGTTTGTCGGATTTCATCGCGACGAAATAATTCTGATTTTTCGTTGCTCGCTCGGTCCTGTCGAAAGGATTTAACGCGACGTCTCCTGCAGGATTCTACAAATGCGTTTCGGCTTTGAATCAGATTTTGTCGGATCTGATTATTGCATTGCAACTTGATTGTATTTAAATGCAACCATAGTGTATACAGGGGGTCCCAAATGTCCCGGAACGGTTCAATAACTTGAAAACGAAATGACGGATCGCTAAGTTATAAAACATGCCTTTCTTTATTTTTGGAGAGGTATTGAACCGCGGCATTGAACTACCCCTCACCGCCCCCGAGGGGGTGGGGGTGGATTGACTTGAAAAACTTATATGAGATCTCCCCATTTTTATCGTATTTTTCGATTCTCGACCGAGAACTGTTATTGAAAGACCTGAAAACCCCACTCCCACCCCCGCCCCCATCCCGTTTTGGGGGTTAAAGTAGAAGCATCACTTACTACTTCTTTGTACACGTTCAATTTTGCTAACTTTTTTGAATTTTGAATCAAAAAATGTTCACAGCTATCTTAATAACCTTTGCCCCACCCCACTCCCACCTCCATAGGGGTGGAAAAAGAGTTAAAGTTAAACAATTCGTGCAAAGCGCCAAAGTTTTGTGTAATTTTTGGATTCTTGAACAGGAAATATTCAAAAAACTTTTGATATTCAACCCCCCCCCCTTCCGGGTGGTGTGAAAGGAGACACAATCCCTATCAGTGAAAAATATTTTTAAAATATTTTAGAAATATTTAAAAATATTTTTAAAATATTTTTAAAATATTTAAAAAATAAAAAAATAAAATAATATTTAAAAAATTAAAAAATATTTTAAAGATATTTAAAAAATATTTGAAAAATATTTTTTAAACATTTAAAAAATATTTTTTAAACATTTAAAAAATGTATAAAAATATTTTTTAAACATTTAAAAAATGAATAAAAATATTTTTTAAATATTTAAAAAATGTATAAAAATATGTATATAATATTCAACAACTTATTTTAATACATCGCAGTAATACGTAATCGAAAACCTTTCAATCAGTTGAAAAAACTTCTTTGCCATAGTGGGAATTTGAACTCGCGTCCCTTGGCGCAGAAGTCCGACAGCATAACCACTCGGCCAAAGTCGTTATACTTCCAGAGCTCGTTCGAAAGGTCTATTTATTCAAACGATAGTGTTGTTCGAGTGAACTTTAAGTATAACTTTCGAACGAGCTATGGAAGTATAACGACTTTGGCCGAGTGGTTATGCTG
>JABFPB010007986.1:0-10509 GCA_022817645.1 Ceratoteleas bidentatus | reverse complement strand
TGAGTGGCGCGAACTCGTCCCGCCCATCATCACGATGACGTAATTATACCGCGCGATCGCCGTCAAAATATCGACGATTCCCTCGTCAAATCCCCACATTCGGCCGTCCTGAATGGTTGCCTCGTCCTCGAGCAACTGCTTCCTCGTGGTCAGTCTCAGCGTCGGATACATCAGAGTCGTCGCTTTGGATCCATAATTTCATTGAGTCAGCCGCCGTTGTCGTCTTCTTCGGCCCCTCCACTTCTCCAACTCTAATGACTTCGTAGCGGTCGTGACCTGTGCATCTCACGACTTCATACGGCCCTAAAAACTTGAACCGCAGTTTAAGGCCTGGGCCCTGCTGGGTCCGATGAATCGCTACCAAGTCTCCCACACGATATCTATGTGGTTCTTTTCTCTTCCTGTCGACATTGCGCTTGTTCTCCGCCTGAACTCTGCTGATCTGCTCTGCAGCCTTCTCTCGCGCCTCCTCCCGTTGCTGAATGAAGACGTGGACTAGTTCCCGCTGCAGCAGCTCGACCATATCTTCTCGGCCCTTAATCCGCAAAGGGACGCCGAGTAGGATCTCTGATGGCGAGGTACCTAAACTGCGGTGTAACACCGCGTTTAGACACTGCTGCGCCACAGCAACATGCTTGAACCATTCTCCGGGTTTAGATCCTGAGAGTTTCGCAAGCAATGGAATGACGGTTCTATTTACCCTTTCCACCTGTCCGTTAGCCCTGGGAATCCCGGCCGTTGTGAGGCGATGATCGATGCCTTCGTTCCGGCAATACGCCCGGAACTCCTCTGACGAGAATGCCGTGCCTCGATCTGATATTATACGCCTCGGGTTCCCAAATGCCGTGGATTGTCTCTCCAACCTACTGATGACTTCCTTCGAGGTGGTTGACTTTACTGGGTATAACCACGTGAACTTAGTAAATGCGTCGACAACAACGAATAGATGTTGGTAACTCTTCTTCGTCGAAGCCAACGGTCCCAAATGGTCCACGTGGTATGTATCTAAAGGTGTTGAACCCTTGTCCAAGGTATGAAGCCATCCCTCTTGTCTGCCCTGTTTGCGTTCAGCCAGAATGCAAGAGATGCAGTTAGTCACAACCTTGTCCACCTTGGTTTTTAAGTCTAGGATGTAGTAGTCCCGTCTCGTCATCGCTTCGGTCTTAGAGGCGGAGAAATGCCCCTGTTCGTGTACTCGTCGAATTATCTGCGTCTGCAGGCTATTCGGAACGACTAGGCGGATGTCTCCGTCGGTTTCCTTATAGAGAAGGCCACCATGAAGTACATAGCCATCAAGTCGGTTTTGTTGGAGTCCTCGTACCAACTGCTGGATTTGTGTATCGTCGTGCTGCGCTTTCCGCAATCTCGCTAGGAGGCCATCTTGCTATCCATCAATCACGCAGCACTCCGGCATCGGGCTCCTGCTCAGCGCGTCTACATGTGCCATATTGCGTCCTGGACGGTGTTCGATGGTACACTGGAACTCCTCCAACTGTAAGGCCCAACGAGCTACTCTGACGCAGAGATCCTTCTTGCGCATTGTCAGTGTGAAAGCCCTGCAATTGGTCAAGATCTTAAACGGGATCCCTAGCAGGTAGACCCGAAACCGTTTCAGGGCTTTAACAATGGCTAGAACCTCCAGTTCGTAGCTCGTATACTTCTCTTCATCGCGGCTCGTTCTCTTGCTGTAGAAGTATACCGGGTGCATTTGGTTGTCTTCTCTCCAACGCTGCATCAGGATTGCCCCAAAACCAAATTTCGAGGCATCCGTATGTAGCTCCGACTCTGCATTCGTATGGTATAGCATTAGCACTGGTTTACTTGCCAGATGGACCTTGAGCTTCTGAAATGCTTCTCGTTGCGCCTCCCCCATCACGAACGTCGCGTCATTTCGCAATAGGTCAGTCAATGGCCGAGCAACCGTCGAATAATTATTTACAAATTTGCGAAAATATCCTGCTAGACCCAAAAAACTTTGTAATTTCCGCACATTCTTCGGTTCTTCAAATGACATGACCGCGTCAATCTTACGCTTTTATGGGCCAATCTGGCCATTCTCAATGACATATCCTAAAAATTCCACTTTCGGTGATAAAAATTCGCATTTCGTCCATTTAAATCGTAAACCTGCCTGTTCGGCGATCTTCAGCACCCTTTTCAATTTTTCGATACCTGTTTGTACATCCTCGGATGGAACAATTAAATCGTCCATGTAAGTCAAAACAGTTCCATCGCGAATCAGATCTTTGAAAACAACGTTTACAAATTTCTGAAAAACTGCTGGTGAATTACAGAGTCCAAATGGGACTCGCAGGAACTCGAATTGTCCATCCGGGACGACAAAGGCTGTATACTGACGGCTCTCCTCTTCAACAGGGACATGAAAAAACCCGTTCTCTAAATCCAACGTGCTGAAGATCTTCGAACCCTGTAATGAGTCAAGTACATCGTCAATCAAAGGCATAGGAAATCTGTCGCGACAAATCTTTTTATTTATTTCCCTGTAATCCACGCATAATCTATACGAATCGTCTTTCTTTTTTACGAGTACAATCGGACTCGCATATTCGGACATTGATGGTTGAATAATTTCGTTTCTCAGCCATTCGTCTATCTGATCGTTTACTACTTTACGTTCTATTGCGGGAAGTCTGCGTGCCAATTGGCTAACTGGTTCGTCGTCTTTCATTATAATTTTCATTTTTACCCCGACATTACATGAATTCTTTGGATCGTAATTATAAATCAACGCTTGCAATTCCCGACGCGTATGATCATCTTTAACATGTTCGAATCCAACATTTGTCGCGGTAATTGCTAGTACATCAATCTTGCATACGTCAGGGACATCATCATAACCATACTCTTCTCCATCCGAAAGGGGTACAATAAATATTTTATCACCTACTAGTCGCATATCAACCGTCCGGATAAAATTCGCGCCCAACAAAAATTCACTCCGCAGCACCGCGTCCGGTACCACGTGAAGTTTTGTCGCGAATACATTCCCGTCAATTTCTAAAGTGACTTTCGTACTACGTAACGTATGAATAAATTTTGATCCGACACCGCGAAAACATAACCTGTCTCGTTCCAACTCCGAATCGTTCAACTGCTCGTATTTGGAATTAGTCATTAGCGATATGTCGCTCGCCGTGTCGATCAATGCTTGAGTATATTTCCCGTTAACCTTGATATCTTTAAAATATTGACACTTCATAACTTGAGTTACCGCACAACTTTCGCTCGTTATCTTTGTTTTCTTTGGACATTCTGACGCGATATGGCCGAAATCATTACAATTAAAACATTTTCGTCCGCGCTCCTTCGAGGGACACTCAAAGCTCGCATGATCTTTACTTCCACACATCGTACACCTTTTCCCCCCTTCTAGTCCGCCTATCTGCTGCGTTTGTCTCATTTGTACCTTAAAACTTTTTTCCGGCTTCGATCCGTTCGGTTCTGCGTTCGAATATCTATTTCTCAATGTCACCCTTTCAAATGCTTCCATCAAAACTTCAACCGATTCGAACCGCCGAATACGCGCATGATCTCTCAACATAATATCGGGAATCCCTTCGACATTATAGTCGACCAGCTCTTCGCCTTCGCACTGTATACTATTACCCAAAATTATTTTCTCATGCGCGTATTCTCTAAACGTTTCGTTTTGGTTCCAGATTCGATTTTCGAATTTTCTGCGAGACGCTAATCTATTTTTCGGAGCCGCGAACATCATATTCAGTTCCGTTAAAAGTTGATCGAATGCCATCGTTACTATTTCCGGGCGCGAGTGTAACCAATCTGCCGCTCTTTTCTTCAATCGCATGCTAAATAATATTTTTGCGGAATTATCGTCTAACTGATACGCGTCTTTCAAAAATTTTATTCGCCTAATCCAATTCTCGCATTGCTCTGCCTGACCTTCGAAATTATTCAGCATTTCTGCGACCGCCGTCACCGTAACGCGCGCCGTATTTACAAACGGAGGAACTTGTTTTTCTACCGATCCGAAAACACTTGTAGGCGCGAAACTTTCCTCGCGCGCTAATGCTAACTCCCAACGTAACAATTCGACTTCTTTTACTAGTATCGCTTTTTCTCGCGCAATCAACTCGAATTCCCGTTGCGTCTCGCTACTTATCTGAAGTGTCGATGCCGCTGACCCGGAGGACTCTGATACATTCGGCTGCGTCTCTTTCATTGCAGCTGCGTTGGTCTCGATGTCCTTCTTCTCTCGCAGAAATTGACGTGCACGACTAAATTCGGGATCTATGATTTCCCATCGGTTGATGAGCTCGGCTTTTGTCCCAGCGATGGATCTATTCTCATCTCTCAGCAGCGACTGCCAGTCCTTGACCGTGAGCACCGTTGGGTCGAAATCCATGTTCACCACCTGCAGCTTTTCACGTTCTGGATCGTTCAGGGTGTCGTCCTCTCTCGTTCTCGACTTTCTCGGGTAGACGTTAACTCTCGACTTATGTAGCGTTATCTTTTTCACTCCTGTGACTCCTGCGAGCAACCTTTTGTCGTTTGGTTGAGCCCCCAATATTTGTGGTAATTCAATGATGGGAAAGGTTGGGTGGTATGGGTGGATAATGAGAACAGCTATTACTGGGATTATCGGATTTATTATGCTGATAATGTCGATAGGACAAGTCACAGGAGTTTATCGAGAGCAGGATTATTCGGCGGTTGCTCGCAGTTGACTGACTTGGTTCCACTCAAGAATGAGTGGCGCGAACTCATCCCGCCCATCATCACGATGACGTAATTATACCGCGCGATCGCCGTCAAAATATCGACGATTCCCTCGTCAAATCCCCACATATATGCTAAATAATTGGAAAACTTTTTAAATATATTTAAAAAAATATTTTTTTAATATTTCTGTTTATTTAATTTATTTATTAAGGGAACCGAATCGGTTCCGAATCGGAACCGCTACCTTTCCCGAAATGGTTATTATATGATATTGCGGCCGTTTTGGAAGTCTCACACTACGCTGGTGTAACGCTCCAGTAACTATCCAGTCACAAAAACGGATCCGTTTTGGAACCGTTTTGGGATTTAGTGTTCGCTGGGAGTACTCAACTTTATTCTTTATAATACCGATATAACGAACGTTTTTAATGCATTTTTCAAGTGTTTTAATGTATTTCTGACTTATCAACATTTTTTAAAATCTATCTCCTCCTAGAGGGTTACTGTACAACTTGACAGTGAGTTTGATTAAAAAGATGTCTCTCTATGCAAGAAAAAAAATACGTAACCTCAAAAATGACGAAAGTTTGACTCCCTAGTAGTCTCACTTTTTGAGATTTGTTTCAACATATATAACATCAAAATATCATCCTTTTATCTCAATTCCTTCCTATAGCTGAAAATAAGAGTGTAGCCTATCCTTAAAACGTTTTGAACGTTTTAAATACGTTTGTATTTCAAACTTCTAGCGAAACGTTCTGAAAATGTTTTAAAAACGTTATGTTCTTATGGGGGGGGGCCCAAATTTCTGTGTGGGAATTTCAGTGCTGTAATTCAGAATATCTTAACGTAAGTTGATTGGGATCTAAGATATTTCAATAAGACATCTGGTGGCAAAAAATATAAGTGGAGAAAGCGAACAGTTCCGGTAGTAAAGAAATCTCAGAACGGGACATAGTATATTACTTTACTAGTGGGAGCAGTGCTGACTTCTCCCACCAGTAGAGTACGATACTTTTCCTTACGAGTGCAAGCTTCTCCCGCACGAGTAAGGAAAAGAAAGTAATTCTGAATGACATTTCTCATTATAACGTAGATTAAAAAGAAAAGCAATGTGAACTACACTGGTTTATACCCTATGAAAAAATTCAACGTAGGAATCTACGTAGGAACCTACGTAGGATCCTACGTAGGTTATATCATAATATAGTAATCCGCGCATGACTTTCACGCAAATGACATTTTCTGTTGGCTGATAGTATGTACGGGCTTTCAAATATAATTAATATAAAATGATACATCCACACAGACCGTTTCATGTCAGACTATTAGATGTTAATAACATTTATGTTTAATGCGTAAGCGATAGTCCACGTTGATATGCAACTAAAATTTTATTTAAACAATGTTTTGTCATTTCCTACGTAGGAACGTACGTAGGAACCTGCGCAGAAACCTACATAGTAACCTACATCGGATTTTGGCGTATGAATCCTACGTAGGATTCTATGTAGGATTCTATGTAGGATTCTACACAGCTTCCTACGTAGGTTCCTTCGTAGGTTCCTATGTAGGTTCCTACGTTGATTTTTTTTCATAGGGTATAAAACAATCATTAATTTTTGTTCAGATTTTGACAGGTGTAAGCTTAGTTCCGCCATTTCTCTCTAATCCACGCCCCCATTTTAGATTCCAATAGATAGTATGCTGCCATTGTTTTTGCATCGAAATGTAAAAATTTGAATGTATAATATTTTATTTTTTATTCATATATTTGTAGTTTATAGGTTACGTTTCTCAAAACAAAGGGGAAGCTTAAACCACGAAACGGTTAACTATTTTATTAAACAGTGACTGTAAATGTTTGTAAAATCACGATCCTATAGCGAATCACTCAAGATGAGGTTAGGTTATGACCTTCATCTGATACTGTATTTCCCGCAGCTATAGCATCTCAGCTGAAACAAATATGAAAAAGACCTAGCCTCAACGGAACCGAAAGTTCAAAAAACGTTTGGTGAAGGTTTATATTGCAGTTGTGTGAAAGTTCCTGGAACGTTGCGAACGTTCTGTAAACGTTTATACAACATTCAAAATTCCGATAACAAAGTTTCTAGGACGTTCTCTAAACGTTTGTGGAAACGTATTCTAGGATATATCAACAATAAATTCTTGTTTACATATAAATCTCATATCTCAGTGGTAAGGAGTTTTCTTGGCACTTTGAAGGCTTGAGTTCGATTCCCAGTGATATCTTTTTTTAAGAGAGTAAACGTTTCAAAACGTTCTATAAAAGTTGAGGTAACCTTTCAATAATTTCACAAATTCTTAAAAATAAAAAGCTGTAATGTTTGTCAAACGTTCGGGCGACGTTGAGACAACGTTTCGAGAAACGTTCAGACAACTAACAGCCGGAAATTAGTCGGTTTCCGGAACGTTAAAAAGCCTGTAGACAACGTTTAGCAAAATGTTCGCCAAACGTTTATTGAACTTTTGGTCCGTTGGGGAGGTCGCAAAATAGGCGTGCACTGTAGCTACGACAGGCAAATATTATGTTTTAGGTGGAGCAGCTACAGTTCCAGAGCTGAACAGATAATCTATGGATAATATGACTACATTAATTCTAACTACAGTTGCTGAATTACTCAACAAATATACTTTTTTACCCTTTAGGGATCACATTGTTGTGTTAAATCTGTATCTGGTCTAACATAATCTTTGATTTTCAGTAACAACAATTTTACTGTTATCCCTATTTTGGTGGGATCCTTAACTCCGGAAAAAGAAGCGATGTATGGCAGAATATTGGCGCCGTATCTGGCAGATCCGCAAAGTTTGTTCGTGATTTCTTCCGACTTTTGCCATTGGGGACCTAGATTTCGTTATACTCATTACGACAGATCTTGCGGACCGATTCACAAATCCATTCAAAATCTTGATAAAATGGTAAAATGTTTGCAATCAATCATGTTAATAAAGGTAGTTCTATCGTTTAGGGCCATACATTTAGGGGGCTAAGTAAATAATTTGTTTATTATGTGAATGATAATCTATTTTAAGGGAATTTTGTTACAAATCGTTTCGTCTCGCTAACTAAACAAGTTTTCTTCAACATTCACTTCTTGAAATTCAAGACATTTGGCATGGAAATTTTATCAATTACATTTTGTTAGTATATCTGTTTATAGAGAGATAAATACATACAATTTTCGATTTCTCACAAACAATGTAGTAAAATATCCTCAAACTTTTACCAATCATTAGTTGTAATATAAAGCAAATTCTGTTAATTTTTCATTAAAATCTTTTCGGTAAACAAAAAAGTTACTACGCAAAATGTACCGTTTGCGTACTAGTTTCCTATACCTCCCATGTATTTTTGTGCAACTTTGATAAACAAGCTTCACCAGATAGTGAATCTTGTTTAAATTTGGGCAAAATATGCGTGATTACTTAAAGAATTCATCAGTTTCATCAAATTCTTTGCGGATTGATAGAACTACCTTAATGTAATAATACAACATTTGCAGGACTATAAATTATAAATTTGTACTCTTGCTTACAGGGAATGGATATTATTGAATCTCTCAGTCCTGCTGCTTTCACAGAATATTTAAAGAAATATAACAACACAATCTGTGGCCGTCACCCTATAGGAATTTTGTTGCAGGTACATAATACAATTTTTTTATGATTAATTCATATCATTGGTTTTTCTCTAATGGGACCCGCAGGTCTCGTTGGCGGTACTGAAAACACAAAATAAATGGCGAATTTGAAGCAAATCCTGTTTTTGAACAATAAATTATTATATACAATTATTATATATTATTATAAATTATTATATACAATAAATTATTATATACAAATATAATAAATTTTACGAAGAAAACCTGTTTTCAAATTATAAAAAGCGCATTTCAATTTAAAAGGGAACACAAAATGTTTTGTTATTATAATAATTACTGTCGGATTGCTTTCTCTGCGCTATTTATCGAGGTTCCGAAAATTCCCGCTAGGTGCTATTCTGCGGGTCCCAATAATAATCAAGATTCGCAGCAACCCGACGAGGCAATGTTTAAATTTTTGTCGTTTTTTAAGGTAAAATATTATTTTTTACATTTTGTTCAATACAAATGTTTAAATATCCGGCCATGTTATCAGAACACTAAGCGACTATTATTCGGAATTTTGGTTTTCGAATATAGCTATCTCTTTCTGCCTTGTACGACTTCCATATACGACAAAGACAGAGAACATGATTTTATCAAAACAATTAACAGACCACGACCGTGCTGCTTGGTGACCGGCAAATAAAACCGACTTTATCAGACTTCTCCCTCACACTTTGGAACCTCTCTCCTTCTGTATTTTTTTCATACTCCTTATGGCTTTGGTATATATACATTTTGATTTCAGGCCGTCCACTGTATGAAGTCCAACAGCAATGGCCAAAAAATGAATCTCAAATTTTTGAAGTATGCCCAAAGTAATCAGTGCAACAACATGAACGACAGCTCTGTGAGCTACGCGAGTGCTTCCTTGGTCTTCGAGTGATAAGCTTATTTTATGAATAAACATGGAAGAATAAGGAAAGCAACTTACCTTTTGAGAAGTCTTGAATTATGAAAGTTTGAAAACTTCAAAGCTGAAGATTTTTATGAAACAAAGTAGCGTGAACAATGATGTTACTTTAAAAATTAAACAACGAACTTCAACATGATACTCTTGTTTACTTCGTTACATCTCCAAAACTCCTTTTCATAATTCAACATTTCTCGCGGGATACATTTAACTATCCCTCTTAAAGAAGATTTGTATTATATACGTAACAGTTACCCATAACTATTAAATGTTGAATATTCAATACAAAGACAAAGGCTCAATTATTAAGACTGGGGCAAAGAAATAACACAAACAATCGAATTTTATAGGCTAAGGAATTAGCTACGATAACAAGATGGACAAAATTAACACTAACAATAGTTTAAATGTTTATATTTTAATACACAAATTAAATAAGAGAAATAATTTATATATATTCCAAACATGATTTTATAATTCTCGGTTGTTTTTAATTTATTCTCATTTACCGAAAATTCTATTCCTTCGCACTATTTCGTTAAAATTCCTATTGGTAGTTCTTTCAAGATGGCGCTAGTGTAATTTTATAGTAGCTATTGCCTTAGCGTATTGACATTAAGAGAAAGGACATTATGAAAATAAGTAAATCAATGAAAATATGTGAGTGAATACTTTTTATTGCGGGCAAGTGTACACATTTTGCCTCAAATTCACGATATAATGCCTACAATGTTATAATTGTTTCATTTATTAAAAAAAAGTGACTTCATCAAAGCGTCTACCTACGATGAAGAACAGGCATTTTGTTTCTGCGCAATTGGTAAACACTTGGAAAGTAAACAAATAAATCGAGTCAGCAATTGCTATGTCTTTGTTTTGAACATAGCAATTGCCGACTCTATCTAGTTTTCGTTGTTGATTAAAGTGAACTTATTATTGTGACTCGATACCCGTGATATTAGGAAAAACATATTTTGAGAACTGTTGGTATCGCGACATAATGTTTCATCCTTAACCACTTATTTCCTTACGTATAGTTTTTGGCAGGCTATATCAACTCTCCTCAAAATCGAAGACAAATATTTGGGGTAAGTTTTAGTTCATGCGGGAACAGCTATGTGTGTTTTAAATGGGAAG
This sequence comes from Ceratoteleas bidentatus, assembly GCA_022817645.1. Lineage (NCBI taxonomy): Eukaryota > Metazoa > Arthropoda > Insecta > Hymenoptera > Scelionidae > Ceratoteleas > Ceratoteleas bidentatus. Next base: position 84 of record JABFPB010007986.1, on the reverse strand, counting down.
TGGCGCTCCCAGCAATCGAAGGCGCATTCAGGCGCATTGGAGATTTAATGCGCCTCAAATGTGTTTCTTTATATCTTTCGATAT
>JABFPB010007985.1:0-10503 GCA_022817645.1 Ceratoteleas bidentatus | reverse complement strand
AGACACTTTTTTCCCGGGTAGGAACGTTCAAATCTCGGAGTTTAACTTTCCAGAAAAAAAATTATAATAATATACCGATTATAGGGTGGTTCCACTCTTTTTTTATTTTTTTTAATTTAGCCTCAAAAATACAAAATGCCCTATAGATTTTGGGGAATCCATAGTTAAACAATGTTTACACTTAACTTTAATATCATAATAAATCTAAAGAAATCAATTGTAATAAAATTGATTTTTTAAAGATCACTGGTGTATATATACGTCATACATCTAATTATTTATGGAAATACTATGGAATATCTTAAGACGCGAAAAAGTGTCTTAAAAATGTTTACAAATTAAGTCGCCATTGTGTTTGCAGGGTTTGAGCGCCTATTGCGGAATTACCGCGATCTAAGATGCGCAATTACGGGCCGCGATTAATCAATGCGCAGTTTGCTGCGTCCCTCCGTGTCTTTTGGAAGCCGGTTTGTTTGTTCGCGGCGGATTGTTTGTTCATTCGCGGCGGTTTCGGGGCTGAGCTTATTGCTGATGAATAGGTTTAATTATGCAGTATTTTGGGTCGGTCAGCTTATCGAGGCACCATAATGAAAAACAACCAGGTGAAATTGAACGGAACCTAGTTATCGTAAGCTTTTAAGAATATTGCTGTAAAAATTACGGAACAGTCGGGTGAATTACGGAGAATCTTATTTTCAACGGTTTAAACTTCCGTTTAAACCGTTTGTTTTATTGCTGACGGTGAATAAAATTTACACCGTAAATGAGTGACATTTCACCTTACATCGATTCTCAGAAAATTTAACAGTGTTGATGTTTCTTTGCGGAAAATTATTTAACCGGAAAATAATCACGTCGATATATGACATATATGGAAAACTATGTAAGAAAACTATTCTTTTTTGGCGGATTTGATTGTTAGAGCAGTTCGTGAATTCATAGATTCATGCAGCGACCTGCATCGACGATCAACGACTTTCTACGTAATTTCATAAAAATACGTAATATTTCATATACTTTTCGGATACCTCCAACCAAAATGACGGAATTTTACATAATTTTACAGTATAGAGCTTGATAGAAATAGAATCTCTGAAAAGATCTCCACAAATATCTGCCAGTTACAATTTCAAGAGCTTTAAAAAATGTGCGAATTAATTTATTTTCAAGTATTATATAACATCGTTCAAGGTTCATGGGGATCGTTCAACAGATATTTTCAAACTGTTTTTCTCGAAAGCGAGAGTTTTCAGATCGAAATAGCTCCTAATAATGATATATCGATATATCGTTGATATATTTCATAAAGATATGTCGTTACCATTTTTACTTTGTGCACAATGTTTTTTCAATAAGCTGAGAGTAGTAATCTTTGGTAAATCCACATTACCTCAATCACAAAATTCACATATGACACAATTTATTATAATTATACACACTCATCATTGAATTTGTAAAAGGATATTTAACAATTATCAGTTACTTTTCTATATATGTCTGCGTTTCAATGAAAACTTAGAAGTATAATTGTGAATGTTGATTCGAGAAATATGAATTAATGAAGACTCATTCAGCTGAATTCAAAATGATGCATACTATAAAGACAGAGTTATTAACTTAGATACCGATGCAGATATCGTTAATAACCCAGATCCGTGTAATTGATTATCGAAAATTACAGATTTATCTAGGGAAGAACGTGTCGGATCTCAATAAATTTACTTCATTGTAAATGAGGCATTGATTTGTGTTTGTGTCAGATTGGTATATTTCTGGAGTCTGATATATGTGTGGCAAATATATTTCTGGTATAACTGAATTATGTAATCATATCAAACTTTCATTCAATACACAGCTGAAACGAAGACTACTAATTATTGAAAAGGAGCAAATGGAATAAATTAAAGATGTTTTTTACTACAGTGAAAAAATAAAGAGAAATACCAGAAAATGAAAGTGAAAGCAATTACTCATTTTTAACAGGAGTTTGTGTGGTTTCTTTTCAAATTTTATATGTGCTCTGGTTAATAGAAAATTTGAAGAAGAAATCGAGGAATTTATTCTTTTTTAACATAAGTAATTTTAACATAACCTCTTAACATCTCGAAACATACCTGATAAAATTATTCTCTTCAAACAGAAGAAAGAATTAGAGACTTCGATAAAAAAAAACTTATGAACGTACTATTCTGCTAATTAAAAACGTGACAAATATATATTTTCTCAAATTCAGTTATTTCAGTCTTTATTTTCTTAATCCTATCCCAGCCTATATAAAAAATTTTTTTCACCATTCGTATTCCATTTTCAGTTCGAGTACCCTTAAAAAACCTAAAAATCCAGCATTAAACTTACACTTTGTAACCTCTTAAAACTAACAAACGAAATCCATCAGCAGCGACACCGAGCCGAAACATGTTACTTTTTTGTCCAACACTGGAACAGAAACGGCACAAATCGCGCGCCGTCGCAATAGCAGCCGAACAAAGAACCCGCAGGAATCCGCCATTCTCGGTTATCCTAATCTCGGTAGATCCGCGCGTGTCTCGAATCCAATCGGCCAAGTTTTTGCTCGGCTAATCCGACGGCGTTTTCGGAACGCAACAGCGCTCGCGAAAATGCGACCCGCCAAATCAATCTCGAGGGTCGAAACCTCGACTCGAACAATTGACCTCGCGGATCAATTGGCCTGCCGACTTTTTTTGTATCTTCACGATAATTACACGCCAGCGGTTCGGTTACACTCTCCGAGCAACAAGTGTTCGGTTTTGCATGCACATAACGCGCGCATTAAGTAAAAATGTGGCTTCCGATTGCACCGAGCCATAATAACATTTTATCGCGTCGCGGAATTATCCGTTCGCTGTTTTGCGGGAATCGAAGTCCAGGGTAGCTTATGGAGACATGTGGAGACGAAATTTCTTGTGATTTTGGGTGGTTGGGAAGGGAAGTGAATAAATGTTCTTGATGGAGAAAAACTTGTCGAAAAATTGACGCATTTGAAAGAAAAACTGACATGATATCTACTGTGTAAATTAATACATGAAATTTTATTTTTTTTAAGTGAACGTTAATTTATTTTCCAAGTGAAAATTTGTTCACTTAAAACAAGGTAAATATTCAATAAAAAAATTAATTAAATTATTTTTCAACATAAACATGTAGAAGTGAGAAACTTTTTTGCCGAAGTCGAAGTTAACCAAGTAACCGAAATTTGTTCTTCGAATCCGTCTGAAATTATTCCTGCTTCGTTTCAGTATTTTCCATGGAAAGTACAATTAAACATTCGGTAACTGTTACTTGAATGAAAATACGTTCATAACACCGAACGTTGTAAAATTGAGTTTTCTCGCTGTTTCGACCAGGAGAAACAAATGGAGAAACAAAGTCTTGGCAGATGGCTGTGTTGAGGAATTACGAAAAATGATAACGGTTTGGCTTGAATTCGGTCGACGGACGGGGATGGGTTTTGTTTGAAGTTGACAAATCTTTGTATGTCATCGGGATTAATAATTGATCCGCCGCTGTGTCGAGTTTATGACTGAAGTTGGGTGTGGAGATCAGATTTTAAATGGGAGGGCATTTATATGCTTGCATCATGCATGAGCCGCAAATAGATACATATTGTATACATTGTGCAGTGGAATTATACACCCAGAAACCAGACTGGACAAATTACGACCCAACAACTCCCAAACTTATAGTCTATTCAAAACATTGAATTCAAAACTTTCACTGAAAGTAAAAATAAAATAAAAAATTAATAAAAAAAGTATAAAATAAATAAAAAAGTATATTTTTCACAGTGTTTCAGAGATTTTCAGAGAACACTGTGAAAATCTCTGCAAATCCCTGAAAAATTCTGACAAAATTGGGACTGTCGTAGTTTTTTCAGAATTTTTCAGAGATTTTCAGAGTTTTTTTTGACAGTTCCAATTTTGAGAGGTTTTCAGAGATTTTATTTCTACAATTCGAGTTAATTTCCCCCCGTGCAGATGATTCGTTTAAACTTCCGAATTTGGCCAAGATCGAGCGCGAAACCGGAGAAGTGGCCCGTGGAAGCAATTGCAAGTAAAAAGCTGCGAAATCGTTTCGCCGCCCTCGACTGGCTGCGAACGATAAATTTTACAATCGAATTCGTCCGAACGCATCGCGCCCGGCTGCTCACTTATTTAGTTGCGAACAATCTCGCGGAAAAGGTAGCACTTTCGATGTCGACGGTGGTTTGATCATCGCGCAAACACCAATAAACCGTGAAGTGCTTTTCAATGCTCCTTAGACCTGGGGCGGATTGCGAGCCATCGCTTTGCAGCGAACTTGCCAGCCATTTGGAAGTGCCGGTTGCATGACTAACGCGCGATTAGCCCGGTTATATCGGCTCCGTTTCAATATTTTACGCCCGCTTAAGTGCCTGAAGTAGAATGCCAATCGCGGGATTGTCGTCGTGTAACAATGACGGGCCGACCAATTATTGACTCAGTTCGCTCGTTGTAGGGCGAAAGAGCGAAATAAATTATCGCGTGTGCGTTCGATAATAGACGCCGGTAATAACCCAATTAAAAATTAAATTAAATTAAAAATGTATATCAATTTTTCGTAAGGCGTTATCCCCCTAGTAAAAATTGTGATGGTGCTCAGATAAGGACCTTATCAGGATGCCACATCACCAGATCAGAAACTCATTAGGCATACACATCAGGCCCTCATTACTGATGTAACGATATGAATCGATGTGGATATGACATGGAAACCTGATCAGGCTTCCAATGTGCCAAAAAAATGCAATGGTTGAGACGAGAATTGAACCCTCAATGCTCAGTTTGCAGTTTGCAACGAAGATAGTACCCTCTAAATCTCACTAAGTGAGAAAACATACTGAAATGCTGTAAAAAAATTCCAACAAGTTTCAATTTGTCAAGACTTTTTACTTGCCAAATTTTTTTTCTCGCCACTTCCTGGCTGTTCCCTCACTGAGTTTGTCTAAACGGGTACATCCTTGTCAAAACCTTTATAAACTCGCAAAAACCACTCAGCTTTTTAGTTGGCTCAATGATGGACCGCATTAGACAACAGACACCGGGCATTTTTCTTCACTCCGGGACCATCCCGGGTCAACGTGATTTTGTTTTTCATTCCGCACTCGCATTATATTTCGGCATCATCGGGCGGAGAAAAATTGGACTCGGAAATACGGGAATTGATGGAGGGCGGGTATTATTGAAGGGAATGTGCCATTCAACGGTCCACTTTGTTCGGCACAGTGATCCTAGTGCCGACGTGTTGGGATGATTAACGTCGCGGGTCACTTTCCTCGCGCGGCGCATTAATTAAAATTGAATTGAAATTCGCACTTCGTCGGGGCACTTACGTTCTTTTAATCTCGGACTCGCGTTAATAATTCGAGCGGCCGAATTACCTACGCGCGAATCGCTTTTCGCATGGGTCCAAAGTCGGGGCGAAAAAAACGCCGTCGGTAAACTTGTGCGATTTAAACGACAGCGGGAGTCGGACAAGTGTCGGAGGGAGCCCGAAAGTGTCGGAGGAAATGTTTGTTCGGGCGAAATAACGGCGATGAAGACGCCGGAATAAATTAGGGAGCGATGAGATTTCGTGGATCGAGTGGGCGTTTGCGTAAACATCGACGCGGGATGATCGACCATTTTTAATCAGCAATATTGCGACAGCAGTATCGCATTAGGCGCCGCCGAATTGCCATTATCCCAGTCTTATTGATCTGCTCAAAAATTAATTCGCACGATATTAACCGATCCGTCTACGGTAGAGGCGGACTTAGCAACGATTACATCCGGCTGTATTAATATCACGTGTTGTCATCGCACAAATAAATTTGTTAATTCAGCTGATGATTAATCAATATTGACTTAGTGTCGCGTTTCCCGTATTGATTCGTCGTATTATTCGGGCTATCGGCAAGATATTCAGATTACCATTCCGACATTACACTCTAAGTCATCGTTACACTGTAGCTCGGTTAATTTAGCACTACCACAGCGGTAATTTATGTAACACGATGAGAACAATCGCATAATGGCCACAAAATTGCGGTTTTAAGTAAAACGTCCTAGAGTGAGCGAGTTGCCGCGAAAGCCTTTAAAACTGATAGTAAAATCGGGCAAGCGAAAATTGCCCGCAACGAAAAAAACGTGCAAGTCATAACGTGAAATTTTCGTCCGTACCTAACGAGCGTCCATTGTGAGGGCCATAATGGCATTAGATGAGATAGCCATTTGCCAGCGCCGTATCTTAATTTCGAGCGGCGGCTTGTAAGTTGGCAGAATTTTTAACTCGCAACAAAACTGGCCCTTGAATGCTCTGATTGTAGGCAAATTCGCGGCCAACTTCGCCCGTCCGGAAGTCGTGGACAAAAGTTTATTTCGGGAACAATTTTGCGGTAATTGTCGCGGGACGTTTGCTCGACTTTGGCCCCTTTTCCGGCCAAGATAAATGTATTTTTTTTGGCACGAGTGGCGCACGCCCCGGGAAATATTCATTCGACGAATTTTGTATGGAGGGCTTTTTCCAACCGGGAAAGATACGTTATTGATAGCGCGGGATTACAATTTAAGACACCGAGCGAATTCCAATTTGGACGACCGTAAAAACGCCGGCGAAGAACACGGCGCGACTTAAGACGAATGCGCCGAATTTTCGGAGGCCCTATTTTTTTTATTATCAGTCGCGCTCCCCTCGGAACGATTTTCAGCGCTAAATAATGAAGTTCACATTTTCAACCAGTTGCATGTATGGGATAGGAAACACGTCGAGATCTTTACTAATGACGAGCATATCTTTTTTTTTCGAACTTGAGGTAATTAGAAAATTTCGAAAAATGAAAACGACGTTTCTGCTATCGCGTACTCGGGTTAATTGAGATAATTACAAATTAACACGATCAGATACCGGCGTTTTAATCAGATAGGTTGCTCAAATGAGAAAGTTCGTGTGTCGATCACCCAATTCATTAATTGTAATTACATCATCCCTATTAAATTAACGGCAGACTGTAAAGTGCAAAGTAAAATAAGCGAGCATTCAAAAAAAGGGCGTCGCGTTTTTAAGTGTAAAAACGACCGAGGCCGCCTTTTTTGGTAGAGTTATGTCGATCGGATATCACATTTAATATTCGCTTTTGTGAATAAGTGTGATGTGTCGAGCTGTCGCCGTTATCGAAATGCGAACTCGATTGCAGGTCAAATCGTCTTTAACTGAATCTATTCAGATGTGAACACTCGCGCGATGTTCCTCCCGAGAGGAGACATCATTCAGTTCGATAGAACGAAGTTAAATCATCTTCGAAGTAACCTTGTTACAACTTTTGTGCAACATTAACGTAGAACATATCTACTGTTGTTACCGCGAGCGAAAACCTTGTCCTTTCGATTGTTACAGACAAAGACGTGCGCGAAACTCGCGAAACACGACCGCGATTAATCAGCAAAATATAAACCGAATTTGAGCACATGCGCAAGAATCCGCAAACTTACTCGAGAATGTTCTGAAATTAACTTTATAATGAGAATATTCTGAAAAGTATAGGTTGTAAAAGAGAATACTTAACTAAGGAATTATTTTAAAACGATTCACGTTTTTTTTTAAGGTTTCAGTTGATTGATAAGAAAAAACGAGAACATTTCTCTAACGTTTCTATTGGCGCCCAACGTGGGGCGGGCAATTGTTTATTTAACAATTCAATCCGAAATGAAAAAATGTAGTCTTCTTTCTGCTCATTAGGTGTCTTCACGATGCATATCATTGCGATTCAATAAAAATTTCCCAATGCATAAGAATTATTAATAAGGGTGATCACGTCGGGGTCACTACGTTGGCACATTAACGTTTTTCAGTTGGAGAAGAAAGTACAAATTAAAAATTTTTTTAACTTTTCTTCCTGCAGTGTCGACTATTTTATACAATGGCAACTAGCCTCGCCCTTGCCAGTATCTTAGCAAAGCTAGCAACGCCAACTTCTCTCCGCCCCAAGACCTTTATTTATTTTTGCGGTTTAATGTATAACCTTAATAAATTAATCTTAACAACAACCAACCATGATAATTTGATACGAATATAATTAAAACTTGAGGAAACCTTCAGAGAATAATATCCAAATTGTAATTAATATCACTTACCGAATTAAAGATTTTTTAAATAGCAGTCACAGAAATGATTAAAAATAGAGAATTATTACAAGTTTAACATTCTATGAAATTTCCTTTACTTTTATAGTATATTTAAATACATTTCATTTCTAGAAACATTGTAAATAAACTTACAGTTTGTTTAAATAATTATTTGTGTCAGAAATTACTTTTCTCAACATTCTATAGGTGGGTTTTAGTATAATCTGGCCTCTTCGTTTCAGAAGTTTTGTTTGCAACATATGTTTAACGCAAAATTCATCATAAACCGGATTCTGTCAGAACCTCCTTAAAAACAACGCTGCCTGCAGCGTCGCGCTAATTGCTCGGCCGGGCGATCCGCGTGTGTCGCTCGATGTAACAGTAACCGAGTAATCCGGTCGTTTTCAATTAGAATTACTCCAAATCAAGCTTATTGCATTAGACGTATTCATAAACCCGACGACTTGATAAAGCGCAAACTGTAATCTTTCGCTGCTGCCCTGCAATTGAACAATCTCTACACGGATTTAACTAGATCACACGGGCAAAAGAGCTGCCACTCGGTAAGCCCCGACCACAATACCCTTCGCGACTCGGCGAAAATTTTCCGTCGCATTATTAACACTGAGCTCGGCGTCCCCGAAATTCCCCCGTCACCTGGCGAGACGCTTATTGTTATTATTAGTCGAGCTACAGTCAGGCTTGAAGGGCCTCCTGGTGAAAAACACCGGCATATTGCCGTTAATGGTTACGAAATGTCCTCAGTCTGAGAAACAGGAATGAAGATCGTTTGGATAATCCGGGTCTGAAGAACAAATGGTGCGATGTTACTTGGGGAGCTGAGACGGGTTTAATTAGCTACCCTGAATCTTGTTCCGAGTGTGGGTGTAGGGAATGAGTACGCTTTCCAGTCACCTCAAATGTTTTTTAAAATTATTTTGCAAAGATGAGTGCACGGTATAACAAACTACAATTCCACAGCTATAGTTTGTTAAAAAGAAGTGTTATATACTCTGCATTTAGAGAAAAGTTTTTTTGGCATTTTTTTTGGCAAAAGTTAAAAATATTTTAATTTGTACTTTCTTACCTACTGATTAAAAACTATTACCATAACTACATTGATCACAAGAAAGTTAATGCGCAAACGTAGTGACCCCGACGTGATCACTCTTATTAATAACGTTATTGAATCGCAATGGTATGCATCGTGAAGTCACCTAATGAGCAGAGAGAAGACTTTTTTATTTCGGATTGAATTGTTAAATAAACAATCGCCCGCCCCACGTTGGGCGCCAACAGAAACGTTAGAGAAATGATCGTATTTTTTTTTCAATTGGCGCCCAACGTGGGGCGGAAGCCAGTACAAATTAAAAATGTTATAATCTTTATCTTCCAGCAGTTTCGACTATTTTACACAATGGCAACTAGCCTCGCCCTTGTATCTTAGCAAAGCTAGCAGCCCCAAACTTCTCTCCGCCCCAAGAACCATTGCTCAAAAGTATAAAATATCGCTCTTCCAGCAGGCCACGATAAATCTCGGCTCACTGGTCCGCCGAAAATCGATCGTTCGCCGGCCGTTCCTTACGGCGGCGCCTCGGCAATCATTTCCACACTCGATCGTCCCAGAGCCCTACGCCTTACGCGGACACCCTTCCCGTAATACCGTTTTTCCGCGCGCCCTATATTTCCTCGCACGACGCCAATCGATCGTTTTCTCTGTTGCAGAGCTGGAGAAGCGGCAGCAGCCGCAGCTACCTCGGAGCTCTGAGGAGCTGGAGGACTTGCAAAAGCTGCTGCACTTTCCGGAGGAGGTAGCGCTGCGCCTCGCGCAGACCGAGTACCAGCTGTTCTACCAGGTGTCGCCGGCCGAGTACCTGAAGCACGTGCACCAGGACCCGGACACGCTCCGGAAGCACCAGACGGCCAAGTCGAGTCGCACCTCCAAGCCGAGCACCGTCAACAGTTCGACCCAGACCGAAGAAGTCGCGCCGAGCCCTTCCGGCACGGTCACAGCCTCTGTGCAGATACTCGTCAACCGTTTTAATGAGGTACCCACTTCGCCGCGCCAGCATCACCACTCCGCCACAACCGAAACGCTCCTCCCCCCGTGGCGCCCTCTCTTAAGGGTGTTATAGCAGTCAAGTTGCCGATTAAATAGAACAGCATCTAGCTTTAAGATGACGGATAGACACGGAGTGTGAACAGAATAAAAAATCAGGATTCGGTCTGGGTTCCTGAGTATACCAGTAGGGTCTAGACTGGAGCCAGACTTCAGAAACCTTCCCAAGTAAAAATTTGACCAGTTTTGTCCAGTTTTCTCTAGTTTTGTCAAGGCACTGACTAGTTAAACCTCTCTAATTTAACT
>JABFPB010007984.1:0-10511 GCA_022817645.1 Ceratoteleas bidentatus | reverse complement strand
TGCGCTTTAACTACTGAATTTTTGCTCTAATCAAAATGCGGTATTTAAAAAACTATTTTTATGGATTTTAGCTAAATTATTATGTTAAAAAAAAAAATCGATTTTTTGAAACCGAGAAAGGTATATACCCCCTTAAGAAATCCTTTATAAAACAATGCAAGTCATTATTATTGAAAATGAACCAAATTATTTACTTATATTGAAGGTTTATATAATTACTAGGAGATAAACGGCCCTGGTGAGTACAAGCAGTCCGTCTGTCAAAGCACTCTGCTTTGTTTTCTGTTTTTTTCACGGACTAGTGCTGATACGCTTGTTGGAGTTTTTACTCTGTTGCAGTCTTAGTGCAAGGGTTGCACTCAAACGTCCATTGAGTGCTAGCTTGAGCACGATTATTGATATTATGCCAATTCACCTGTGACTGTACGATCTAACCTCACTCAACGTTGCTGCTGTGAACCGTGTTTTTGGAGATCCGGAACCGTATCCTGAACACCGTATTGACTTATTGAAGTCACATTTAATGGCAGCGTCCCGTGCTGTAATCTTGGTCCATGTAGCTGATGCATTGTATTTATCAATTGCGTGGCATTGATCTTCACCTCGGGCCCGGGGCACTGCAACACTTCGATACGCTCCTACATCACCTAGCGTTACCCACGCACGGCGCATCGCGCGGTGGGTTCGAGGCTACCTGTCAAGATTGTTTTTCTCCAATCATAACATCTGACCAACGCCTGTCACAACATCGGCAGAATTTTTATTACAACTTTTTTTTCCGGTAATTTTGTTTTTCCATAATGGATACTCAGCAAATTCAGCTGTCCTTGGACAAGCTAACGGAAGCAATTCAACAACTTACCACCTCTCAAACTTCATTGAGAGAGGATATTAGAGAGATGAAAACGCATTCGCTTGCTCTCAATACCCAGGTAGAATGCGTTACAAGTCAACTGCAGGAGTTTAAAACATCATTCGAACAACAACAAAGAGCTAAACATATTATACTATATAACATTCAAACTTCTACAAACTTACACGATATATTAGACCTTGTCAAACGTATTTTTGAATCGGTCAACATAACGATCGCTGACGCGGCATTCGCCGACGCCTACCGCCTGGGCAAATCTGTCACTAGCCCGATTATGGTCAAGTTTGTTGCAAACCGTTGGGTCAAGTTTATATTTAGAAATTTGTCTGCTTTGAAAACTAAAGGTATCCGCATCTCTAACGACTTATCCGAGGCGGAAAGGAAAACTCGAAAGAAATCTCTTTCCATAATGCGTGATCTGAAAGCTCGTGGGGTGTTAGTGTCGATGAGAGGAAACTCATTTGTCTGCGAGAATAAGAGGCTTTCCCTTGAAGAAGTATCTGCTTTATTGGCAAGGATGTCGCAGAAACGCTCTCTAAAACCTCCCCTCGACAAGGTCCAAACATCTGTCCTACCCACCACCTCACCCGAGGTTCCTTCAACGTCGTCAACTGACAACAGTCAACAAAGCCTCAAGAGACCTTTGGAAACTCAACTCACGGATAAATCTTCATCACAAGTGAACAAACGGGGTCGCCCCTCTTCTATACCTTCCGCTTTATTACCCACGAATTCACTGAATACAATAGATCGTTTTTTTCAGCCGAACCCAAACACTAATACCCCAACAACAAATTTTACAACAGATCCCAACTTCTCACCTTCCCTCAACACTTTTAAAAGTACAAACTCTACACCTAATTCACCTCTCACGCACATTTCCACTGACCTCACGTTGTGAAAGTTTGTCTGGATCATCTCAACGTGCTCGTCACCCAAAACAGATGCCAATAGTGCCTTATGAACCGAAAACTCAACTACCGACACTGAAACCACCGTCTCGACTGCAATTGACTCGCCCCAACATCCTATCCCCTCTTGCCCATGAGGAGCATTTCCCGCGGATTCTTTTCTGGAATGTCCACGGATTTGGCAATGTACAGGACCTGGCTGGCTCCGTAAATACCTATGACATTATCTGTCTCTGTGAGACATGGGTCTCTGACCTATCTCTATATTCGACATCCCTTAATCGCTTCAGATTTGCGGTGTCCCCAGCGATTCGAATACACCAGCAGGGCGTGCGGCGGTTTAGCGATAGGCTTCGACCATAAAACATACAGCGCAAATAATTTGTACATATCACGTAACTTCTTAGTTGTGGATATCCACACACGTGTAAATAATTTTATTATAATTTTAACTTATTTTCCACCGGACATGGCAATTGAAATAATTTTACAAGAGTTAGACGACATTCTGGCGATCATTCCTCGGGCTGATACTTGCTCACTGGTTATTGGTGGCGACTTCAATAGCCGTGTCGGCTCTCTGAATAGCTTTACACATAACTTTCTGCCACCAAACTTTAGACCCGTGCGCAAGTCATGTGACCCGGTGTTGAACACTAGAGGAAAGAAACTCATAAATTTTATGGAAGGTAGAGAATTGATTCTCCTGAATGGAAGATCGTGTAGCGATAGACCTGCAAAATTCACATACGTTGGGGAGAAGCGTGGTCGACCTGGTCTGGGTCTCACTTTCCTCGCTAAAATTTTGTGAGGACTTGGCGATCTGTGACACCCTGACCATGTCTGACCACTCTCCGGTTGCCTTATCCTTGTCGCCCAGCCTCAGCCATGCCGCTACGGTAGAGGACGTTGTAGTGCCGTTGAGATTATGCTGGAACAAATTGAAGGCTGTAAAATTCGAAAGCGGCATGCGCTGGTGCGAGCGAGTGGGCCGGGTGGATGGCGATGTTGACCAACTGTATGTTAACTTGAATAGTGCTATCTGTGAAGTCTCGGCAGCTCTGGGTTTATGGCGTCGTTCCTCGAAGCCGAAACCCTGTAATTCTAAACCGTGGTTTGACAGAGACTGCTTGAATCAGAGGAAAAAAAAGTATTGAATCTACTCAACCTATGTAAATTCCGAGGCTTCACAGATGTTAACCTAGAGCCCTATCTACAAGCCAAACGAGAGTTGAAAACAATGCAGAAATCGAAAAAATGTAAATATTATGAAAATAAAGTAATTTGTTTATCACGTTCTACGTCCTCAGAGGAGTTTTGATATAATATTAACAAACTGAGAGATAGAAAAATTCGCAACCAGCACCTACAGTTATTACTGGGTGGCGAGAAAACGCCGATAACTGTCTTTTATGGTACTTTCCACCCCTTCCTCGATGCTTACATTTCGACTGCGGAAATTGAGTCTAGCATAGCCAAAAGTAAAAACGGGAAGACTCCTGGAAGCGACTTAATCCCATACGAAGTTTATAAACATCTACCCGAAAATTGGATGCTCTATATGGAACTATTGTTTAATGGAGTCCTGCAGTCACAAAACATTCCTCTGGCCTGGAACAAGTTGATCTTGATCCCTCTGCAAAAAAAAAATAACCCGGAAAACCCTGCAAATTACCGTCTGATCTCCCTAGTAAATTGTATATCTAAGATATTTATGGAGATACTCAATAACCGGTTAATGCAATTTTGTAATATGTCACATCTTCTTCCAGAATTCCAATCTGGTTTCCGCGCTGGTAGAGGATGTATGGACAATTTATTTACATTAGATTCCCTTGTTAAGTTCCATACGAGCACTCCAAAGTCCATGTTATACGCGATTTTTGTAGACTTCAGTGCGGCCTTTGATAACGTGAACCACGGTCTGTTCTTTGCGAAACTATATAACCTCGGCCTAAGCTCGAGATTCATAAACATTCTATCTACCTACTACGCGAGCGCCAATGCATCCTTAAAAGCCAACGGTGAACTATCTCCCCCTGTAGACATCTCTCGAGGAGTTCTCCAGGGTGAGGTACTAAGCCCGATACTATTTTCCTTATTCCTCGGTGATTTTGAGGAATTTTTAAAGAGTAATGGATGCAGGGGTGTATCTCTAAATAGCTCAACTGAGGTAAATATTTTGGGTTACGCAGATGACTTGGTGATTTTCGCCGACACCCCCATTGAAGTCAACCGTAAATTGAAAACTCTACACCGATACTGTACCTTGAACGAATTATCTCTGAATGTAACTAAAACTAAAATTGTGGTGTTTCGTAACCGACAACAGCGATTGAACTTTACGCAATTTATGTATGGGGACACTCCGATCCAAATAACAGACACGTATGTTTATTTGGGTATACAGTTTCACTATTCCGGCTCGTTTGTAAGCGCAACTAAAGACACACTTCGTATTGCTTATTTAGTCTTAGGATCTACTCTGAAACTTCTGTACATAGCGAACTCTAACGCATATGATACAACACGCACTTTATTTCAGAGTTTGATCCTGAGTAACATCGCATATGTATTACCGATTTGGGGTTTAAAATCTGAGGGGGAACTGAAGAAACTGCAGCTCTCTTTTTTTAAGCGGTATTTTCACCTTCCTAGGTACACACCGAACTATGCAGTTCGCAGAGAGTTTGGTGTTCCTCCAGTCTCCGTTATGATCTTCAAATCGACTCTCACTTGGCTGAAAAAAATCTCCGAAATGTCTGATATGCGCTATCCGAAACTTTGTCTCGAGAAACTGATGTCGCAAGCACGCAATAATCCGAACATGAAACGTAACTGGTACATAGACCTTAAACCGTATTTTGTTACTTCTGGCCACCTAGACATCTGGAATGCTTGCTCCTTAGACATCATATGCACTAAGTCAATATGTCTTTTGAGTGATTTCGAGCAGGCAACACTTGACTCGGACTACAGTCGCTCTCTTAATTCTACTTCACTATCCATACTTCCATGTATAACTTTATCACCAGATAATAGTCCGGCACCCTATTTGCTCTCTACAATTAGTTTGCAGAAAAAACGTATTATGTGTCAGATTCGATTATCATCCAACCGTTTTGAATACTTATTAGTAATCCGCGTGAAACGTACCATCTTTAACGGAAATTATTGTGCAAACTGTAACGAGTATTGTACCACGATTGATGCTCCTCTTCACTCTATTGTTGAGTGTAGAGCAAATGAGATTTTGAGAGAGAGGTATTTTCCGTCGGATGTCTGGGGGACCAGTAGAGACTGGTCCGACATATTGGGTTCTTGTGACACCTCAATTATTACCTGCGTCACTGAGTTTTTACTTCATCTATTGTCCGCGTAATTGTCATTGATATTTGTATTGTTTATTTAGCTGTATTTTTGCGTTTGGTAATGATAAGTTCTAATTTTGTGATAACCAGCAATGTATTCTCCCCTTGTATGGGCCGATTGGAACTTTCGAGACATTTCCCGGAAGTGAGCATGACTTTGCATTTAATTGTTAATTCTCTATCTCTATTCTTTATTTCTCTTCCTTTAGTATCGGCTGATTGTTTAATTTTACTTAAATCAGCCGAGCAGAAGTCGTTGGGGTTCATTTCCCAGTAACGGCAAAAAGAAAATTTTTATTTTTCAAAAACCACCCTAAAACCAAGAGGGGTTGGTTTTTGATCTATTCGCACTATTTAATTTAATTTTACGCTTTTATTATATTGATTTTTATTGCATTAAGATTTGTAGAAAGAGAAGGTCCGATGCTCTCTTTCTAATCGGTGCTCTTACCCAATTGGCCTTTCCTTTGGAATTTCCGTTGGATCCGTTCAGCATTCTGGGTTCCGCTTGAGTGCGGTCGATTATCGATAGATGGCGGGACAAGTACCCAATTAGCATGCATGAAATATCGATCTCGCGTAACTGCGGTCGATAACTATATTAATTGCGCTGAGATGGCGCGATCAACTTTGTTTTTGTAACGTCATTGACTGATCAGTCTGTCAGTCAATTCGGAACGTTACACGCCCGATCTCACCAGAAAGAATATCATTCTCGCTCGAAAGTCGCGATCTCGATCCATTCGATATCTCACACACTCCTACTAAATAAATAAATAAAAAATGAAATAAACAATCAAATTCTTAAAAGACATGTTTTCATTTACGAATGATTTTTACTTCGGTGAAGTTTTTTCACCAGTTAGTTAATATGCAGTTCGGCTGTGTGAATTATCAAACAATTTCATTGACAACTAAAAGTGTTTTACATTTTTTTCGTACCTCAGCTTCCGGTGAAGATTTCACTTTGCATTCTAGGTATGCTCGAATTTCTGGAGCTGCATGAACCCATGGATTTGGCACTTGAACTTTAGGTTTGTCTAAACATAAGCAATAAATTAATTAGATTAAGATCAGATTAGAAGTCTGTTGCAACGGAGGTAGGGACATTGCTTGAGAACAAATTACACACTATAACAAATTGTGAACTTTTCTTTGTGACTCGGTTGTCTTTACAATAAACCGATTCAGTTTAATATAAAATGAAAGAAAATCAACGTCAAAGTGATACTGATTTGTTTTTACGGACAGGAAAGCAATTTTATGGAATTTTAGGCTTTATTTTTATGTTTTACGCTATGGTTGCTTTGAATGACCAGTAATAGTTGCAAAAGTTCATCATAAACTCCTCGTACGATTACACAAAGATTAATATCAATTGATTCGCTGAAAAATGGCTTTATTATAAAGCTAGAGCATTGTAAAAATGTTATTTTGTGATTTTACCTGTAGTTTTCGATGAAAATTGCTTATATTCGATTTTCTTTTTCTTGCAAAGAAAGAAAATAATTCTAGGTATATTTTAGAACTGTTATTGAGGTAATAAAACATCAGTATAATACAGTACACATTATTTACTAGGGCTAAAACTGAAATTCAAAGACGACCATATTTTGTCATTCGAATTATCGAAGATCGATAAACGAATGTCGAATGATAAACGAATTCTATCGGTACGTCAAGGTAGCGATAGAAGTGGACTCAAAACATCCTGAAGTTCGAGCGAGCGGAGGACTTGATTCAGTCCTTGGAAAATCACGTTACTTAGGACCAGAGGCATGTTCGGGTAGCTTCGAGAGACAAAAACATCGGGAAGGAGTCAGTAAACTTCTTAAATGCGAAGTTTGGTCGAGAGGACGTGTGGCAACCAGTGGTCAACTTCACAGGAAAGGACGTCATGATGTAGAAGAGGATCATTCACCGTCGAAGCTCGCCCCCAGTTGAAGGAACGGACAGACTTTGTTACAGCCAACGAGGTGAACTTCGGCATCGACTATTTGGCTACTTCGATTGGCCTATATAAGTCGCATCACAATCTTTACATGGAATACTGTATACTACGTTTAAGTTGTTATCGATGGGGTCTTTGTCTTTTAGTTTACTAAAGGTGATGGCATTTTTTCTGTTATTATAAAAGACTGGTGAAACGCCGTATTTCCCCAATGTTTTTGAAGCTTGAATTCGGCATTGTTAATGTAAGGTAAAGATATGTAGATTTTGTTAACGTTTCGGGACGAGATGTTTTGCGTGCTATTTGATGTTCGTTGTTGATACATTTTTAACCGCCTGTCCACATATAAGTTGATAAACCATGTTGGATATAAATTATTGCTGAGTGTTTTTAACAATGTCAATATTTACGTCGTGATAACTACGGTCAGATAATGAAATTGCTTTGTCTGTGAGGTTGTACACCATGGCAACTTTTTGGCTTTTGCAGTGATGAGAGCAATAATTCAAAACCCGGCCCGACCAGGTGTTTTTCCGAAAACAGTTAGTATGTAAAACGTTTTCTTTTGCGCATACCAAAACATCCAAAAAACTAAGGGTTCGTTGATTTTCTCTTTCCACTGTAAATTGTAACCTCTGATGAAATTGGTTGAACATTGATAGCGTGCTGTTGATTTTATCTTTTGGTAATAATGTAATCTACATATCTGTAAAAGAATGGTATCGGGAATTAAATATTTTTCATTTGTTCCACTTCAAGGGTCTCCATGATCAAGTCCGCCATGACTGGTGATAGTGGCGCCCCCATCGATGTATCAAATGTTTGTTTATAAATTGTATTGTGGAGTGAAAAACGTGAGAAATCAAAAACTAATTTAATGCCTTGTATGAACTCATCTCTGGGCAAAGTTGTGTACTTTTATCTCCTCCCACCTCTTGGTTATTAACATCCTTATTTACGAACATCCCACTAAACTTGATTACACTGTAAAAAATCCGCTCGCAACTATACACTCATTGGATTCAGTTTTACACCACGTGGTGTGAAATGAACTCCATTTTGGTGTTGAACGACAGCGTTTGGTGTGGAATAATTCAAAACACCATCTGGTGTAAACAAAAAATCGGATTTGGTGTAATTTCAACACCATTTGGAGTAAAATGTAAAGTGAAATCTTTTGTAGCGTCGGTTGGTATTAAATGAACTCCGTTTTGGTGTAAAGTCGACAGCGTTGAATGTGGAATCACTGAGAACACCATTTGGTGAAAAACAAACTGCGATTTAGTGTACAATCAGCACCATTTGGAGTAGAATGCGAAGTGAAAATTTTCGTTGCAGTTATAGGTATAAAATAAACGACAATTTCATATTTGTTATAAATGACTTTCATAAATTAATATCTCCCAAAATCATGAAAACATTATATCACCCCTAACGAAAAAACCAAAAAATCGACATTGATTCGATGTCAATACAGATGTCGAATCGATGTTTAATAGACGTCGAATCAATGTCTCAATGTCCGTTAAGGTGACATCGAATCGATATCGATGGCTCAATGTTGATTGGACGTTTTGCATCTACATCGAATCGACATGTCTTAGTATTGATTCTATATCGATTCCATATCGATGCAAAACGTCGAATCAACATTGAGCCATCGAAGTCGATTCGATGTCACCTGAGCGGTCATTGAGACATTGATTCGACATCGATTTCGACATCTGCATTGATGTCGAATGAATGTCGATTTTCTGACTATTCTGTTAGGGACGTTTGTAAAGCCAAATTGTTTCTTATACGCTTTGCTACACTGTTAAAAAGGTCTACCGGTTTTACACAATTTGAGTTTGCACTATGCACTATATGAGCAAAATTTACTCAAAATTGAGTAAATTTTACACAATTTTGAGTAAATTTACTCAAAAAGTGAATAAAATCTGAAAATGTCTTCAGATTTTACACAATTTGAGTTTGCACTATGCACTCACATAGAGTAATTGATCAAATTAAACGAAACTTTGGGAGAAGATAATTTATAGAGCAACAAAATATTGGATAAAAAATTCAATTGGGGTGCACAATTTTGGGGTTGTGGTTCCTATTTTCTGCAAATATGATTTTTTTGAAAAAGTCTCCACGCTATGTTGCAGAGCAGACATTTTTGCGTTGCAAATAGCTTTACTGCCTTTTTTGTTCATTTGTCTAAGAGGAGATAGAATCTGAAAATGTAAGTTTCTAACCAAACTGCAAAAATATGACATGTACCACATTATTTCGGTTTAGATTTTTTCCTAGTAATACATTTCTGCAAAAATAGAAGTAATAACCTATACATTTGAAATTAAATTGGATTAAAAATTATTCTTTTATTCATTATATTGAATTCTATAGAAATTGAGTAAAAATTTAATTTATTAAGGTTTGTTAGAAACTGTGAAAGTTTTTAAAATCGTCTTCGATAGAAATTGAGTGGACTGTATTTCAAATAGATAAGCGGTCTGAATAAATCTTGGAAACGGCAAATATGGCTCGATAACAAGTATTGAGTTGTGTTGTCAAACAAGTTACTCCCTTGTATTGACACTTATTTGACACTTTGATTAACCTAAACAGAACTCCTCTTGTCGGTTGCTTAAATTATGAATTGAATAATTCCTTTTAATTTATGCTGTGAGGACCAGGAAAAAGTTCACCTACATTTTCAACAACGCAATTAGTTTAATTTAACCAACGATACAAAAACTTAATAACGTTGCGTAAGAAAGATTTAGGGTTGTTTTGGTTTGTGCTGACTGGTTGGCGCAACAGCCGAGTCAAGGAACCTAAGACAGGCGAACTCCACTGGAGTCGAGTGGATAACTCGACTGTGATGCTCGAACCAACCAGCAGCCATTAAATCGCAAATTCAACATAAATGGCTGGAAATGGGGCGCGTGTGACGAGACTATCTTCACACTATCGATATCTGAGACTCCCAGACTATCAATTGCCACTTACCAGCGAAAAACCGAAGCGTGTTAGAACAATGAGGTTTGCGTGTGTGTGAAAGCGTGTGAGCAAGATAATTAAGTTTGTATTGCAAGCGTGTGTGAGAAAGCAAGGAAACAATGTTAATAAAACTACTGTGAAGTAAAAGCATACCTTTTAAAATTACCTTACAAAGGTAAAAAATGAACGAGGCAAAGCTAAGGACCCCCACTTTTTGCGTGGCAGTCAACTGTCAAGAAATTTTACCAATGATTTGTCGTTGTATGTTTATATAAAAAAATCCTTAATTACAAAACTTCACATACAAAATATATAAAATCAGTGAAGAGGTAATTTCATTTTTAACTAACAAATATCCTCTGATTACAAAACTACACATGCAAAATATGTGAAATCAGTGAAGCGGCAATTTC
>JABFPB010007983.1:0-10512 GCA_022817645.1 Ceratoteleas bidentatus | reverse complement strand
TAACGCGCTCAGCGGCGGTTGCCTATCTTCTGGGCACGTCAAGCGCTCAGCGAGTTTTAACATCCAGCCACTCAATTCAACTCGACTTCAATATTTGTTTTCCAGATAAATCCACGAGCCACGTCCGTTCCTCAGCTCTTCATTCTTAAAACGACTGTGCGAAAAATAAAATTCGTTACAGAAAACACAATTTGTTTAAATATTGGATAAATAAGCAATTTTCTTGTTCCAAAAAAATCGATTTACCCTGACCGAATTTTTCGGTTAACAAAAGTTTTAATATTATTCATTATTCATGATAATACTCAAAATGAGTGTTTCCAAATTACATATTCAGGATCTTCTTTTTTTTATTACTGCTGCACACTTATTTATATAAAATTCAATAAATCTTCAATTAATGTCAATCCATTGAAGATTGACTGAAGCAAAATTAAAAGAAATTTTAAAAGTTGTCTGCTTCCTCTTGTACCTTCTTTTTAATCACGCGCGGTAAAAAAGTTTTCAGGCATATGCACTTTAAATTTCAAGATGTACTTTAAAATTCTAGAATAGATAAAAATTTTAGTTTAATTTTAAAGTTACAACTTGAACTCTCTGTGTAGGTATATATCAATTACTTTAAAATTCAAGTTACGGTTTAAAATGCAAGGTGGAACATGACTACTGCGAGTGCCTGATAAAATCGTATTTTTTTTTGTCTGATCAGTAAGTTATACCTATACAAACGTTGAGTAAAACCAACATATTCAAAAGCGATACTTTTTATCATTTCAGTCATTCAGTAACTAATAATTAATCCATTTCACAGGCTTCCGAAATGTGAGACAAATTTTGTGAGGTTATGAATCATGTTTCAGTCACACATGGTTTAATTTTAAAGTTCGACTTTAATTTTGAAGTGCAACTTTAAAATTCAAGCATATGATTTCAAGTAAATCATATGCTCCAAGCAGATGCCCCTGATTTCAAGTAAATATGCTTTAAAATTAAATCTTTTTTTTACAGTGCATATTTTTGTCCGAATTTTGCAAAACTTATGTCAGATAACAGCTTTTTGATGTTACTATGAAAATAAACCAAAAAATGTATAAATTTACATACTTAAATATTTTTTCGCAAAACTATGCTTTAACTGAATTTTCTTCAAAACCACAGAACTTAAGTTAATTTCAATCCAAACTCCTACTATCAAACTTATATTAACATTCTTCCATCCTTAAAACACCACGCAACATTTGTCAAACTACAGTTACCTTTTTGTCAATCTAAAATACCAAACGTCGCGCACTCCAATGAAGTAGTGTATTTTTACGAGTGTTCGGGGCGAGCGACACCCCGCGTTAAGAATGATCCCGTTTATTGCCGGGCGTTTCGCGCGCAATTATGCCGGTTGTTACACAGCCATTAGCATAATTCTAATTTAATTGCCGTTAATATGGCCGCGATGCGTCGCGCAGCCGTCTTATCGGCGAAATAAATAATTCGCTGATTCGCAAACGCCGGCTGATGATTGCGCGCGGAGCGACACCTATCGGGGACGCGTTCGATGACCGTAGCCAGGCCGTAATTAGTACCGCGAAATCGAACGCCGATAAGTCGTAATGGGCGAACTGAAACGCGAAATCATTTGCAATCAATACATCAGCGTAAATCGAATAGTTGAATAAATCATGCGCGCCGGCCGTAGTACGCGGACAAATCGCTAGGGAACCGCGCGCTTCGCAGAATCAATCGACGTTTTAATGTCGTTCAAGACGCAATGTCGCTCGTTGATTAAACGAGGAACAATGAATCGTGTAATTTCGAAATGCAACTGCGGAAAGTTTTTCGATTGATTTCAGTTTTGTTAGGTGGTAAGCGGGTGTTGAGTAGTGGTGGGCGACATTTGTTGATATTGTAAAATATCGATTAATGGGCATTCGATTATTTGTCCTATATTTTGAAACCTAATATATCGGCGTATCGATATAAGTTGTACTAATCTTGAATTTCCCAATTGGGGAAGTTCATTAATTACTTAAGGTTTTTTTATTGCATTGATTTTTTTTACTTTTTAACGTCAAACTGTATGTTTATTTTACTTGCTCAGGCTTATGTAATTAATAGACAACCCCTGTTACAATTTTTTGAGTTTACGAAAATAAATTTTATCCTCAAATACATCTTCTCTGATTTTTCATGGCTTTTGGATTAAAATAAAATGAATAAACTGCTATTTTGTTGGAATAATAAATGTATGAAATTATTAAAGCAAAGTTTTCCGAAGTTTCCCAACGAGTTCAATTTTAGACATTTCTAATAGAATATTTTCAATTTTACTTCGGACCACTTGGGTGTAATTGGCAAACAGCATTTTCATACATTAAATTTAATATGAAAATAAATGATTTACTTTGAGAGAAAAAGTTTTTTGGCATACAAACCAACAAAATTTTCGAAAACTTGTGGCAAATTATATAAATAGTTGTCATAATGATAATTTAATTTTGATGTTATCGATAATCGATTTTTTCAATATAAATGAATCGATAACAAACTACAAGGTGCAGCGCAATGACTATTTAATCGAAGATCGTTGCCCATGAAATGTTTCTTCTGATCGTTATTCTGTCATCTCAGAATCACTGTTAGCAAAAAATTAAAATCATTCATCGCATTTTGCGAAAAAGCGCTCGTTATATTAAGAAATGGATTTTTGTATTGAATTGAATGTACATAGTTTAACAATTGAACGATATCATTTATTTATTTCTTGTCAACAATAAAAAATAATTAACAATAAATAAATAACAAATAAATAATTCTAACATATCGAAGACAACATTCATTCAAACTTGCAAACCATTATATTCGCAGAAGTCTCTTAACAATTTTTTATATTGGATATCGCCTATTACTAGTGTTGAGGCACTGCATATTGCAAGATTAACAATGAATCCAGATCAAAATGAAATAATAAAAATGAAACAAGGATATACAGAATAGTAGAAAAATCTAAAATTTACTTGGTATTTTAAAATTTCTTTCTTCTTGAAACAATTCGTTAAACAGTAAACATTAAAATGTCTAGAATTTTTTTGTATTTTTATTTATATTGTTTATATATATTTATATTGTTTATATTATTTATTCATTTACAGTAATTTTATAAAAAGAAAACAATTATTGAAGATGTATTAAATGTATTTTCTGCATACTTAGCAACCATGCTATAAAACTACAAAATCGACTGCAGAAATGCGGGAGATGCAATGATATAACACTAAGCGCTATTTACAGATCTATTTACACATGTCTCTGTACCAGTACAGTGAGATACACAGTTCTATACGAATCTCTATTTCAGTGTAAATATCAAACTAATATCTAGCCATATGAAACTGTGACACTGAAGTTAGATGGTAGTCAAAAAGTCCCGGCAGGAAATCAAATTATCAAAATTTCAGAAATTAACAATTTTCACGAATCTAGCTACAAACCCTGTAGATTTCAAAATTACTTCATCCGCCAAAAATGTGTTTCGTCGACTAAATTCTCCTAGATAACTCATAAATCCGGTAGATGAACCCACAACTTGATTAACCTAACGCAATTTTCGCATCTGCCTCGCCAATATATTTTGATCATATCAGTTATCAACCATAATGCTTAGACCTAAGTAAAAGCGTTAGTTCATTTATTAATGAAATCAGAAGAATGACTTTCATTTTCATCAGCCACAATTTAGCGACGATAATTCGCGATGCAGTAAAACCAACGACGGTTGCCGTGGCGCGATGCTATCTGACTGTTTATGATTCCTTTAGAATGTAATAATTACGTGACCCGCTCGTGCCACGGTGTCGTAATTATTTCACGAGCATCGTTCTTGACAGTGGTTTACAGTTGTACACGTTCCGCAATGTTCTTCGCGGTGACGGTACAGTTGTCATAGTTGTTCGCAACACATATTTAAGCATTATCGTAATTCCCTATTTCGGGATTGCCGTGAACACGCGAGGTATTTGTCATCGGTTAGTCGCTGCAAAGCCACGGATAATGAGCAACAGTTTGAGTCGATCGCTTGCCCCCATTCAATAACAATATTTTTTGTCGACAAAGTTTTACTTAAAAAGTCGTTCCATTTTTATTCATAAATTTATTTATTTTTTCATTTATTTATTTTTATATGGCAGCAACGACGTGCTGATATTGGAACTAGCAGAATATGTTTTGAAACTTTTGAAACTATATAAAACGACGATATATTATTTTATATAACTGTTTTTTATCAAAAATCCCTCAATACAATTTATAATCCTCTAAATTTCGAACAATATGGCAGTAATTGGAACAAAATTGGTTTAGAATTCAGCGTCAAAAAGGATTTTGAAAACCCTTTTCGACCTTGCAAATCGTAATTTAACTTATTTTTAAATAATAAATAATAAATTTTGAGTACTTTGTTCTGCAGATTATCAAACTCTATCAACAAGAACAAACTACTGTGAATAATTGAAAAAAAAACATGAAATTTAAATAGCAATTTCACGTGCCAATCCCCTTGAATAAAATAATTAGAACTGTCTATTGGAAGCATCTGTAATTTTTTCTGATGCTCAAATTTGGCACCGCCTGAAATCAACTGCACGAAAACGCATGTTCGAAGGCGGACCAAGCGAAAACGGAAGTCGAGGACAAGACGAAAACGCGCGCGACGGAGGGGTGAGGGCGTCGGATCTCGCATATTATCATGACAAAGTACGTTTGCGCCTTCTGCTCTCCTTATCGTTCAACGAGACCAAGGAGATGGTAACTGCTAGATTGCCGTGCAAGGACATGACGTCGTTACACAGTGGCTACGAATTATTGCGCGTATAAAGATAACTTTTGCCATTTTCACGAGCTTTCAACGAAAATCGGAAAGAGCGCTACGACTGTGAAATTGAAAGTATTCGAAGTGGAAGTTCCGCATGCGGCATTGTAATTGACTGACTCGCGTTGCAAGATGTAATATTGTCAAAACTGGGAAATTGTTCTGGCTGCGTTCCGTACGAAAGTTGATCTTACCGGCCAATCCATTCGAGCACGACCACAATTTATTAAAGCACCAGTCGATAAAATTCTGCAAAGTTATTCTGATGTTTGCATTTGGAAAAATTGTAAGCGAATCTCATATGAGGGTTGGCAGGAAGATTGACGCAATGCTGTTTCTCTTTATGACATTCTCATGTTTAACTGAGTTTCATCTTTTCTTTCTATTGTGGCTTTTTTCAACGAAAAACTCTTATAGTTATGCTTTATTTAACTGTGTATGCATTTAATTTAACACTTTTTTACAAGATTAGATGACTGCTAAAGGTACACATTATAAACTTTCATTCCAAATCTTCCCCATCATTACGTTCCTTTTGTAGATGGCGCTAACGGCGCTCATAACAAGGACATCTAAGCCTACTAGGAAAATTAATTTGTCCAAATCATTCACACGATTTGCTCGTACCACCACCACCACCCTTACAGTTCATCTAAAAACACAAAAGCTTTCCTAGTACCATTAACATTTTTTCCCCCCAGTATTAGGATTTGACATGAAGGCGTGGTCTAAGAATATTGCGTCGAAAGGCGTACAAATGTGTATGTTTTACAGAAAAATAACTTACAAAATCATTTGACTGATTATAAAATACAATACAAAATGGAAAAGTAAGATATTCAGTCAAAGTTTCAACATTTCCGATGCACATGGTGTATTAGAACCCAATACACAACTTTTTTCTTATCGTCCCTCACACACTCTAACAATTCCTTTTCCCATCGTACAGCGCCCCCGCAGATCCGATCGGCCTTTTCCCGAACTACCCCTCTCCCTGCGAAGCCGGCCAATCGATGTAACCCAACTCTCGCCGAACGCGGAAATCCCACGTGCGTAAGCGTTGTGTTATTAATCATTGGCGTTCATTACCACGCGGCCGTAGTACGGCGGTCACGCGCGGCTGAAGACCGAAATGCCGGAAAAAGGACGGAGAAGGAAGAAGAGAGTCAGATAAGAAGAATGGCTATGACGTTCGCGCGCTCGCGGTCATTCATTGATTGCATCGTGGCGTGTCGTGGCGTTCTCGTGCGCACGCTAAGCATCGCGACAATTAATGAACGGGCGCCGCGACGCGCGACATTAAATTCGTGCGTGCCGTCGCGCGACGCGATAGCGCCGTCGGCCGCGCGCGCAAAAATCACGAGACCTCGGCCTGTGCGGTGAATGAATGGCCTCATTAGAAAACGGCCGCCGGCCACGCGCTTTTGTTTCAATGAACGGCCGATTGGGGACGATAAACGCGGTTGTTGTTAATGGCATCGGGATTTGTCAGGGTTTGGCGATATTTTCGAAGGGACATTTGTGGGAGGCGGTGAGAAAAAAATCAGCAGTCGAAATTAATTTGATTGAAATGATCAGATTAGTTGAATTTGGGTGTCCAAATTAACCTTCATTGTCCAAGCTCCCTCCAGTTTTTCAATGTGGACGTGACTGATTATTGCTTGTCAACAGAAATTGGGACTTAAAATTTGGACTTAAAATGGGACAAGCAGATCCCTTAAATGGCCTCAAAACCACATGTTTTATAGGATAATATAATTATTTCTACGTTAATTTGCTAACAAAATATATTTAAATAGACAAAAAACTAAAAACATTTATTTAATTGCTTTTTTAATTACTTTTAATTTAATTTTATAAATTTGTTTAATGGCTTGTATTTTATTTTA
Organism: Ceratoteleas bidentatus; assembly: GCA_022817645.1. Classification (NCBI taxonomy): domain Eukaryota; kingdom Metazoa; phylum Arthropoda; class Insecta; order Hymenoptera; family Scelionidae; genus Ceratoteleas; species Ceratoteleas bidentatus. Next base: position 3,765 of record JABFPB010007983.1, on the reverse strand, counting down.
TTGTTTTTATTTTATTTAATTGCTTATTTAGTTGCTTAATAATTATAACCTACAAATCGATTAATTAAGAATAAATTAGTATAAACTGGCAACTTTACATTTCTATGCAAAAAGCGATTTATTAACTTATGATGTATAGTTTGAATTACAACACTGAAATGGCCGAACATAAATTTGCACCCCGAATCTTGGAAGTGACACGTCCCTAGACTATTTGATTGGTTGCTTTCTCACTCATGCCGATTCGTGACGTTGGACTACGAAACGGTTAACAGTATTTTTTTATGTTTGAACGAATATTTGGTTGATTCGATTAAATAGATTATCGAAAATTTTACCATTCTCACACAAATATGGATGTGTTCGCTAGTCGTATATATATATTTGCTGAATAAGAGAAATTAGGAAAAAATGTAAATTTATAAGATAATATATGAGCATTTTTTTATTAAATTTTAGATGAGCGTATTCTAAATGAATGTTGTAGTTTATTTCACTTTTATGCTTATCTTGGCGTCGACAACTGACATCTGTCCTTATTTTAGGTTAACAAAATGAAAAGCAATAAAGGTTATACTGTCACATTAACTATATAATTTAATGAAAACTATTCAACATTCAGCTTCTGCAACCAAATATTCTTCTGAAAGTAACGCAAATTATTGAATATTGCGTCATATTTCCTGTAAGCACAGAATTAACAAAACATGAAAAAGATTGATAGAGGTATATTAATAAATTATTATAATAAATAGGACAATGAAATTTAGACAATATACTTCATTAAACAGTTCAGTAAAAATTGCACACAACAATTATTTCTTTGAAAATGAATGGTGCAGTAAAAATGTAATTTCATGTTTAGTGCATCAGTGTAAAATAATAAAGTAATGTAATTTTCTGTTTTTCTAAAGAATTGTCTCTTTTGAGATAATGAAAAGATATCTTCTTTTACATCTTATTTTTCAACAAAATTAAAATTACGAATCTGCAGTGTCGGGATTTGAGGAAACGTGGAGTCACACTTAAAATAAAAACGAGAATGACGCGATTCGGGGTTTAAGGGATTTAATAAACGAAGTATTCACAAGTCTCTGGATGACGTAGCTGTGCGAAACAGAGACTGCGCGAAAATGTGATCGTGCGGACACATTTTCTACGATCTTCTGGAGAACAGAATGTCGAGATTATAATAAGAAGTCCGAACGTCGAAAAATTTTATCCTCTTGAACTTTTCTCTACAATTGCATTGGAAACTTTACAAACTTCCACAATGTTCAATTTTTCTTTCCGATCCAAAACTAGATCATTTCCTAAATTAAGATGAATTTACAGTAAACTTATTTCAACCTTAAAATGAAAATAACCTAAAAATTACGTTATTTTTAGGTTACAACCTAAATAGACTATTATATTAGAGATTAGACGATTATAACCTAAATGGACGATTATATCGGATTAAAATAATACACTAAATCCCGGGTAAACAACCATCCGAATGAGTTGATTAGATTTTCATGCAACTTTGGTCAGAAAACAATCTAACCCCGATCAACATTTTTTACTATCTAAAATGTCTACTTTTTTTACTAGACATCCTCAAAATCTCTGTTCAACCAAAATATTTCGTCAGTTCTCCGAAACCCCTACATTTCACCCAAATCAACCATTTTCTCCTTACATCCACCAAATTTACCGAATTCATTTGCCTCTTCCCACATTGCATCTCACAACCCTACCTCCGTCAGTAACCCCGCGAAAAGTGCAATCCAATCGGTTTCGCGCGGCACCCCAGTCGCCCGAGTAAGCGAAAAAAATGTGTCACTCGTTGACTGGCGCGGACGCGCCAGGGTCGCCGAGTTCATGAATAAACGTCTTTGCCTTTATTGCGCGAAAAGCGCGCGACGTAAATGAAGGCGGACAATTGGACGGCCGCCGGCAAGAGACACGCCACTGCAAGCTCAGTTGAATCCCGCGGATATGCCGCCCCTCCCCCGCACTTCCGCGTCCTCGTCACTTCCTTCCCCCCTCTCCCCCTCCACCCCTCCACGCTCCAATTACCAAAAATATCGCGGACACCGTTCAGCCCTGCGACAATTTTACTACGCCGACTTAACTGCAACAACTTACAGCCTAACCTTAAACTCGGCGACTTTTGTGGGCCATCCTGCAGCGACGTCGCACTTTCAGTCGGCGACGTCGTTAGGCCCGCAGTAACGAGCGGAACGACGAAAAGCGGAAAGGCAATTGCGCGATCCGATCGATCGATGGCGTTGTACATCACGAGACAAAAAATAATTAGGCGAGGGGGGGGAGGGAGGAAAAAAGGGTCGCCGCGTTAACAAGATCGCGCGGAACAGGCGATATTTCACGGGGCCACTGTTATTGCGATTTTTACAATGCACTTGGCCGCGCGATAAAATGTGATCCGGCAATTTCTGCGTAATTCGTCGTCGTAAAAAGCGGCCGCGCCGCGAGATGAGTTAGTCTAATTAAACGGCGCCGATAAAGTTTATGAAGAGCGCGAGATGGCGCCATTGTGCCCGATCGGCGGCTGCAGCCCAAAAGCGAGGGATTGATGATAAGGGGAAGTTTCGGAGGCCAAAAATGATTGTAGCAGGTACCCAAAACTACGGGGTAAGTGACGGAGAAGGGAAGAAATGTACACCGAAAAGAATAAGTGTCTAATTATTATACAATTTTGTAGAAGAGTCAACAAAAATCTCTGGAATCAAAACTGTTTTCAATAAAATAGATATTCAAACATTTTGGTAATCACCAAATATTTACACCAGTAGTTTTTACTGGTGTTCAGAGACAATATTTTGTTTATTTTTACTTAAATTCAATTTGTTTATGGTAGAAAGTTCTTAGCCAAACGTTGCGTTAGGATTCCAAGTTAAAAATATAAACAATCTGTTGATTTTTGAAATGCAATATTTTTATGTAATCTAAACTGATTTTGTCATATTATATTGTACCAGCGTTATTATATTAAGAAAATATTACTGTACACATAAATCGTTTTGATTTGACTGATGTTTAAAAACTAAAAAACATTCGTTGTTACACTGAGAAAAATAATCGATACTATTCAGTAAATCTTACTACCCGGTTATTTAGCTTTAATGCCAACTGCCAAGTTCAGTGAACTTGACTGTCCTGGTAGATTTTTCTAAACGATGTCAGGAAAATGCGACATCAGGATTATAGGTTTTATTATAGGTTTTATTACAGGTTATATTAAAGCCAGATACTAAAAATTGAACGAATGAGTACAAAATACGAAAAATTTCACGTAATTACTCATGTTTGGAATAAAATGAGAAGAAAGCAATTTCATTTAACTATTTAATGCAATGTCTTGTTTCATTCATTATACATAGAAAATATATGTTGCTTGAATAAAGAAGAAACCGTTGACACTTTAGTTTAGAACATATTCCTGTAGTAAAGCCAACTTCTCATTAGTAAAAATTACTAATTTTTCAGTAAAAAAGCTTACTAACGAAATCAGTTGTCACTGGGGACAACTGATTTCGTTAGTAAGCTTTACTAATTAGACATTGTAACTACATTTTCAGTAAATTCAACTGATTTTAGCAGTATTGTCGCAAAATTACCTGATCTCGTTAGTTGATTCAACTCCATACAACTGTAGCATTAACTAGTACCGATTTTTTACACGGAGAGAAAAGTTGTCTTAATTATTACGGAGACAAAAGTTGTCTTAATTATTACTAGCATTCCGAGAACGAAGCTTCC
>JABFPB010007982.1:0-10511 GCA_022817645.1 Ceratoteleas bidentatus | reverse complement strand
GCAACTACTTTACATAGGCTCTTATAGAGTATGGTTGATTGTTGGCTAATTTTATTAAAAAATATACCACACAAAGTATTAAAGTATTGTTGAAAAACTGATAATAAAGAGAAAGCTTTGTAGAAATCGTTATTGAAAAGAAAAAATATTGTTACGGGGTAAATAAAAGAAATATTCCAATGTAAATGTACAATTTGCAATTGCTCACAATGTGTTAGATAGGGACAGAAACAGTACGGCTTAGGTCAAATTGTTACTAATGTGTACAAGTCTGGTATATCACAGGACTGTTTTCAGTGTAATAGTTTTATCGCGATTCTATATTAACAGTCGACAGTTTTACATGAACTATCAATAAGAGCGTTTATATCGAACTGTTTGCCTTCAGATAGTTCGTCTGCTTGTTTAGACACTATCGAACAAAGGAGGCGGATAAAGTTTGTTTTTTTAACTAATCACATGTTTATGATGTTGCCTTAACTTGGTATATTGTAATTTTCAGGGACATTTCAATTAACTTTTTTTCAATTTCATGTTTGCCGAAGCATTGTCTATAAGAGCCTGTATTAAAGGGTATTTTTCAAAATTAATTTTTCCAAATTAAATCAGATAAAGAGATATTTTAAGCACGTGAATAAATGTAGAAATGTTTCTTCTATTCTGAATCTGTAATTTTTGGTGGATAAACATTTTGGTTGATATATTTTGGTGAAATGGCTGATAACTTTTAGTTGATTCAACAAAACATTATTCTGAATGAGGGGAGAAATGCGGTGTCGACAATCTAAAAAATTGTGAAACATTTCTTGCACGGAGATGGAACTGTTTGTACACACTGAGAGAAACTGTTTGTGAAAAATACCAAAACATTTATATTTACACCTTACTTTCGACAATTTATAAATTACATGAGACATGAGATAAATTGTGGGCGCTTGGAGCAGAAAATTTAGCAATATTAAAATATTGCTATTGCAGTGGTTTCTAAATTGTAATGAAATGCTGTGATATTCAGAAGTTAGCGAGTGTAATTTAACCAAGTATTCTACAAGTATGGAGACTAATTATTTAGGTTTCAAAGATAGGTGATTCTTGATTCTTAATTAAATCTACGATATTTCAGTTTTAATGATCCAACATTTTTTCAAATTTAGGCTAATAATTAATGATTCTAAATATTAGTCCAAAATTAAAGTGTTAATATTTAATGTCATGAATGTCTGAAATGCGTTTCAATTATTAATTTAGAGTGTCTTTTTCTCAGTGCATCATTAATGAAGTAACATTATGAATTATTTATAATATTTCCATTTATTATTCTTTTCTGTTTTTAAATAATTTTCGGTGACCAGTATAAAAGAACTCTCAACAGTTAATACTTAAGTGTCAGTTGAAACAAAAAAGTAAGCATTAATTTACCAATAATTAAAGCATCGCTATACTTATGGCATTAAGAATTAAGTTTTAGAGAACTGTCTTATAAAATTAAATACCGATTCCCTATACATTGAAAATCTGTTCATCAAAATATGTTTACTAGTTCGTTGCCAATATCCGATTCCATTTATTAGAATTAGAAACCACTGATTTAAATATTGGTACATTTTTCTCTTCACATATTAATGAGAACCAGTTAAATATTTTCTGAGAGCATAATTTTATATATTTTATTTCCAGAATCGATATTTTACTAAAGTTAAAGCATCAATAAGAAATAAAAAAGGTTACTTTCAAACCTTTGAATACCAAAATCTCGACATTTTAAACAACGTTCAATAAGATACCTTTATGGAATACCTTTGTAAAATATGTAACGTTGATCAATTACGGAATAATGATTTCCAAACTAGGAGAAATGGAAAGCTTTGAATATTTTATGCAGAATCGAAATTGGGTATTGATTTTTTTTCATCGGTGAATTCATTCTAGTCTCGAATGAGGCGAAATTAAGAAAACGTTGCATTAATCTTTAATAATAACGTCGTCGTTTCAAGAAGCATTTAACCATCCCAGAGTTCACTGCGAAGTCAAAATAAATATAACATCGGAAAAGTTTCAACGAAGACTCGCGAGCGTCGCCTCGCTCCTATTTTTTCTTTTCGCAATCCGTTTCGGCCGCTGCATCAGCTTTGATCGTCGTCGCTGCATTGATACAGTAAATGAAACTTGATAATGGTCCGTTTAAAAGCAGTTCTGCAGCGACGCATCTTTCACAATGAACGTCGCATAAATTGCAATCTATAATGCAGTTTTTGCAATGCGGATTTCTCGGTATGAATTAAAGCTTGTAGGTTGCGAGAATTGGGTCATAAAATCATCAGTCTAAAAGAAGAAAGATATTTCCATAAATTATTGAACACCTCGGTACACTGTGCCAAGTTACAAAAATCGCACAGACGACTTTCTTTCATTTTGCAGAGCTCGGTATAAATATATCAGCGTCTTGGAAAATGCAATGCACCACGTCACGAAACACTTATTCCGGAAAAAGAATCGGATCCCGTCGATCTTGTTTCCGGCAAATATAACTGATTTCTAAAGCGTCAACGACCGTCCAAATTTCCAGCAAATATTCCGACCGAAAGCTCGCTATTGTTATTTTTGACCCAAATAATCCCGGATTCCTCTCGCAGTTATCGATCGAGAAAAGCACCGCCATTAAAATAATTTCTATCGACAATTATACTCTAAAAACAAAATACATAACCTCGAAACACGTCCTGGATTCCATGTCCCAGCGAATCCCACGTTTTACGAATTACTGAAGATCCTCCTTAAGTGATATAATGCACAAAATTGGTGTTTTTACCCCGCCACGCAATAAACCGTAGAACGCAGTAAATATACATAAAAGCTGTCGTGTTTGTGTAGACGTAAGCGTCTCGCAGAAAAACGTATCGTCTCCCATCTCGTGAAACGAGTTAACTGCGAAACGCACAGATCAGCTCTCGCTCAATTTTTTTCCTCGCCACAAAACTCGACCACGTACCACCTATCCCACGATCAAAAAAATTTCTACTCCAATCTCGACTAATTTTCAGTACAAAATTCGTCTTTTCCGCCAAGTTACGTAAAGACCGTGTTCGTAATTTGTTTACTTTCACCCTGCGACGAGAACCCAAACGTTTGATCGCAGTGACAAAAACGCCAGGCCGGTCGACGTTAAGATAGTATGAAATTTATGTCGCCGATAATGTCGAAACAGTTATAACAGCGGAATGCGAAAAAGTGCAGCATTGGTTCAATGTTAACTCGGGAGGAACAGTGCACGGGCAATGCTAAGCAAACCAGTTTCGGATTTTTCGTACCGGCCTGGAAAAGTGTCCGCACATTCAATTAGAGATTGTTAATGAACTTAATCGGCCGTTTTTACACGTCACTCCGAGTGAACGTGCGGAGAAAAGCCGCGTAGATGTCGCCCCGCGGGGTTACAAAGTGGTTTTACGAAACACCGACAGCGGCGACATCTGTCCCAGAGACGTCGAAGTGACCGCGCGAATTTCGACTGCGATGACGCAACGAAGTTCGCGCGGTTTATTGGAGCTAATCAGGAGGACTTATTGCATATGCACGATACGCGCAGCCTTGACATGTAACGTTACAGTTTAATTTAGGTGCAGTTCCCTCCGGAGCGCGCGAGACATGTTAAGACTGGAATATATGAAGACTGACGAACGTGACGTAAACCGCATTGACTGCGGCTTCGACGTGTCGAAGCAAATCGGGCGGTTTTTTTAACCCGGCGGGATTTGCGGAACAAGCAATTTGAGATTGAATTTCCAGTTGCTGTGGAAGCACTTGGAAAATAATTCAGGAGATACAAGCCTCCTACTTTATAACTTGAACGTGATCGTTTAAAGTGAGAGAATAGGTATTTGATGGATAAGGTGACTTAAGTCAACCTTCGAAGGCCGATTTTTATTATTCCAGTAATAGAGTGGAAGAGTATCAAACTAAGGGATTTACTAGTATTTACGTAGATCAATTTGAAGTTGATCACTTGACCTTTTTTTACATTTTTATTGTCAGACTGAGACAATAATTTAAAATAAGGACTCTTCGTAGGAAACATCGATACTCTCCGCCATTTGCAGTCATTTTTAGGAACTTCGGGATTCGATGCAAATTTCGTTAGAGGGTTTCGCGTGTCGACATAGATCCACATTTGAATATAGAATTCTCCACACCTTCGCACGGCTTTTCCCGTATTTTCGGGAAAACGCCAACTCCAATCCCCAAATCAATCGCCCAAACAATCGTCGATGAAAGTGGAATTTTATCTCCATCTGCTTTTTCAGTCTATTTTCCAGCGAAGCACACTCGGTGTAATAACACTCGACTGTTTGCATTAACATTCTTCCTCGCGACAAACACCATTTCATCGGCACATCTGAATTCAATATTTTGCGAGCCGGTTATCGCAATCGAAACGTTCGCGGAATTGTCTCTGTCAGCGGACAGTCCGAACGTCTTAACCGGGACTTTGCGAAACGGAAAGTCGACGTCGCATCGATAAAACTTCGCCAACATTTCTATCGCCGACTCGCGACGTCCGACATTATCTTAACAATTCGTAAATAAGTCGGCGCGATTACGCGTCGCGACAGCGCACGCGATTGTTGCGAAAATGCCGGCGGAATCCGAACGGCAGGATGTGTGCCGTCGGCGTTTGGCGTCTTCTTTGTAAGCGAAGGGACATCCGAGGTTGCGATCGCGATGTGCGCGACACACGCCGTGTGTGACAACGAGAAACGCGCCTCGCACACGAGCCATTATGTTTGCTCCGCGAGCTGCGCCGCGGACCCTGCAGGAAACGCGCGCGGAGCTACCTTTGAATATTAATTTTGCCAGGGAAAACGTCGGAGAACGCGGTGCTTTTATGATAACCTCGTCTTTCATGTTTTTTTTTCCGTTTTCCCATATTTTCAACGATAGTTTGGCAGACATTCCAATAAGTGCATCTAGAAAAATAATTTAGTTGTCTCAAATCAATATATTTATTTGGACAAATTTAGTTTAGCTAAATGTGGATTTATTTGGAACTAATAAATCCTTATTTGGTGTAAGTACATGAATTTGCTACGAATATATATTTATTTACTATAAATATAGATTTATTTATCCCAAATAAATCTTTAATTTGGTACCATTTCAAATAAATTATTTAGTTATTTAGTTATGTGAATTTATTTGGATCTAATAAATTCAAAGGGGTATGGGATGGTATGGAATAGGAACTTTGTTGCATCCACAATCTTTTTGCTGGAAAGCGTAATGGTTCAGGAATCTTGATGAAACTATTTACCCTGTGAGATATAGTAAGTATTTTATAGTAATGTGAATTTTTAATGACATGGAACTAGTTAGGATTGTGACAGTAGGCAAGTAGGATTATGTTCAAAGCGAAGAGAAAGCGTTTAAATTGGGAAGCAGACATAGCAATAATGTACATAAACGAGTGGTGATTTTGCACGAATAGTTGATCAGTTCAAACTTGTTGTTTGCTTGGAACATCAACTTGATTAAAGTGATGGTGAAAGTCTGCTGCATTGGAGTTAGCATCTTTTTTAATAAAATCAATAATAACCTTTTTTTAATAATCGATCATAGCTAGATTCTATACTTACGGAAGAATGTATCGAAGATCTGAAAGTAAAATAAAAATAAATATAACTTTCAACAAAGATTTTCAGCGTATTTTGGAACCTGCGATTTTTGCCACATCGAAAACTAGTTTACTGTTTATGGTGTCTGTTAAGTATAAATGATAGATTATTTCTGATGGGAATGTGTAAAAAAAGTAGGAAAAAATCACAAATTGTGGCTTCTTAATCTATATAATAAAATATATTTTAATTTTAAGAAAAACATAGTCATTCAATTTCTTCCACATGGGAGAATCTGTCAAGTGGAATTGAAGTTTAACAAATCTGTTTATTTATTACAATTTTTGAAAGTAGATTATGTAGTGACAAAAATCTTACTTCCAAATATTACGCAAGATAATGAAATGACCAAACTTTTATACATGACCATAATTTCCACACAAAATCAATACATTGACTCTAAGATGATTTTAAAATAAAATATTTCAACAGCACAAACTAAAAAACACCAACTCCGAGATTTCAGCATTGACAAATTACCTTAACCATTTAATGACCCAACGCCACGACTTGCCATATAATTCGTGGCGATTCGTGGCTTTGGGCAGTTAAAGGGTTAAGATGATGTCGAAGATCTGCTGCTATGGAGTAAAAGAGGTTTTTTTATTGGCACCGTCACAATAAATTTTCGTTCCAAATTGATTCATGAAATTCTTCGGTTATGAGAGAATATGGTGCAATAAGCGAACTTTTTTTTATAAACAATTGTGAATGAAATCAAGGAAACAGTTTTTGCAGCTCACAAATGGGTTCCTAACATTGCCCACAATTACTTTTCAAATTTTCGAGTTCTTATATCTTTAAAAGTGGTAATATTTAAAGCATCATTCTCGGAAGTTTTTGGTTTTTCAACAAAAATATTAACCAAGCTGCAGATATCGTTAACCACTTCTTCGACATCATCTCAATAAGTCAAATCAAGGGACCTGATAGTTATCTCTGGCATAAGTACAAACAAATACATTACAGTCGTTTAATAACGAATTTTGCTTATTTTAATAGCACCATCATGTACCATAAAAACTAACGTATAAAAGTGAAAGTATCATCCAATCACGTGCCTCCATATATGTTAAAATCTCGTACTTTTTTTACAAAAATGGTCCTGTCACCGTTTCTTCTTCCTCCTCCCCTTCTTTTTCAGTGTCCGATATCCACAGCCGTCAACAAAAATGTTCTATAAATATCAAATACGACATAGAATATTCTCTTCATATACTCCAAAAAAAAGCTTCCACAACGTCTATCAGCAAAGGATTAATTTCAATCGGAACCACCCCGGATCGACAAAAAGTGATCCGGTTTTCTAACGCTCCCCACGCAGTTAAGCGAAAACGAAAACCGCACACCTGTGTTCGCCGTCAGATAAACCGCACACATCTCTACCGTCTGGCCGCGGCGAGTTGCCGAGTCGACGGTCTTTCCGCTCGTTATTATCGGACAACGCGTCCGTCGCTCCCATCTGTCTTGGTGTGCGCGCGATAACCGGGAACGCGTATGTCGACCGCCGGCTTTTGCTCGTCATACGTGCATTGCCGGTATCTGTCAATTTTTCTCGCGCAATCGGAAACGGCATTTCATCCACGGACATTTTTTTCGGCATTGTCGAATTGTAAATGGCAGGCGCCCGTTACGCTGCGCATTTCGCCATAACAATTTCCACCAGTTTTTTCCGAAAAAGTGTCATTAAAACGAGTGCGAATGCGCGCGCGAAAACAATTTTGCTCGGCTTGATAAAGCCTCCCGATAAACGCCACCCGTACCGAGGAAACGGAATAAAACGGGCGCAATTACGATAACGCGATTTTGTCATCGTAACAGTAAGCTCCTGCCCATTTGGGGCGAACGCTCGCAGAGCGCAGGGTCATTAGCAATAATAACTAAATTACGGCACGCGACGCAGAATTATCGGCCGCCCGTACGAAACGAGCTCGGAAAAGTGCCCCGCTCGTTATTTCAGCCACGCCATTTTTCCGCCCGCTTCCTCGAGCCTCGGTCCGCTTCCTGAAACCGCTTTTGACCTACCGCCACAATGTCCAAACACGTGCCACAAGCATCTCATTTGAAATCTTGTTTAAATCAAGGAAAACATTGTATTTGTAATATTTTTAATTGCGACTCTCTTCTCTTATTCGTTATTCGATATGAGATCGATTTTTTAATGCTTCATAAAATTGTATAATAAACATTGTTTATGCTATAACATAAATTATCAATATTTTGATTCGAAATTTATGTATTGCATGCCGTTCAAGTGAGACATTATGCTTATGGCGAATTATGTTTATGATTCGTCAACCCGGTTATAAGGTCAAGTTAGGTCAAGTAGCATATGTCCCTTAAATCAGGTTATTTTGACGGCTGATGACTAATAATGTCAGGACGTAGAGAAGTTTCAAAAGGTAATATAATTTTGCAGCAGGAAATGGTTTGATGAGAGATCCACTCATGGTGCGACAAGGTCCACGCAATAGCCAGTCTGGCGCTCCGATCGACAAGAAAGGCGCCCGATCAAAGTGTCGTTGACTAACCCGTATTAATAATTATATAACATCCGTTTTGCGCGTGTCTTTTGAATGCGTTCTCGGTCAATGCGTCGGCTTCATAACACAGGAAATAATTATGCGACGCCACTTTTGACTCACAATCAACAATGGAGGGTTAATTGGTTCGTGGCATATTTATCTAGCCGCGGAACTGCCGAGCGTCGCTCCGGAGAAAATCCCGTTGTGCGTTTCGAAATCGGACTTGTTTTGTTGCGAAGCGCCTTACAGTGTTAATGCTGATCAATTGCGGTTGGTTATAATATGGCAGACAATTGAGATCCAACTAATAATTCAAGTTTGACATAATGCCTCGCTAATATTTTGTGTTCAAATGATTCAACATAATTCGTATATCAATCACATAATTTACCGTTTCGCATTTTAATGCAAATTGCGGAAACATAAAGTAGTCAGGGAAGAGCAGAACTTTTGCGAAGAAAATTTTCATATTAAATCGACTAAAGCCATTCTATCATTATATTTTCAAAAATAACTTTATATTAATTTGTTATAAACAAATTGTTGTAAACAAATTATTTTTCATGTTTGTACGCCAAAACAATACAACAGCCTAACTACCATAGTGTAACTGACACTAACTGCCGCAATATTACTTCTATAACTAACGCAAATGAAAGTTAACAATTTCTTGCCACTGGCACGAAGAGCTAGGATTCTGGCGGAAATTCTAGCTTTACATGGAAATTGTGTAAAACCCTCAAATGATAAATCATTACGCAGTAACGTTCATTGAAAATTACCCTTGACCTACGCATCTCTTAATAGACCCCTCTATGTAAGGCCTTCCTCGCAGGCTCCTGGCGAACAAAAAAACCACTCGGTAGCTTCCGTTCCCGCTAAAAACGGTCATGCAATTTCGGAAATTCGCGTTGACCCCACGCAATCAGAGCCCCGCTCGCACAACGGCTATCCAATTACGCGTGCAAACAAAAAGGTGTCCGACTGGTTGCGAGACTGAGCCAAGTCAGCTGCAATAAATAATGCTCCTTGACCAAGCAACGAAAACGCAAGAAAGAGGTCAATACGGTATTTTGAACGACCTCGTTGCACTCATTAACAGTCGAATGATCATCGCGAACCCGCAATCATCGTAAAACTCGTTATCCAGATCGACTTTCGTCGGAATTCCATCGTTATGCTCCTACAGCAAAGATGATCTGAAAGCGTAGTCCGAAAACGCCGAAAAATCGGGGCGCAAATGCTTTGTTAGCGTCAGACAGTCGTTCCGCAAAATCACGACGCGTTTTTGTGATTGGGCGCGTTGATTGTTGGTTACCGCTTGCCGTGGACGATGATGTCGATGTTTAATCAATGAGTCATAAATAATTCATGCGGAACGGACCGCCGGCCGATGTGTGGTTGTAATTAAGTTATTATGAGCGGCGAATATTGAGCGGATTAATCGGTCGATCGCGGCACTGACAGCAATGGGTTTTTAGTGAACGATCCCGAGTCATTTGGCAGTCGTTCGCCGTGACTGATTGGAATTGATGGCAGTTCGAGGATCATTCATGGTGCGGTATGAGGTAAATGGTGGTGGTTGGTACCCAGTTGCTAGTCGATGATGTTGAGTCCAGGATGGTGAGGGTTTTGATTCAGCGACTGTTTTCGATGGGAGAAATGTTCGTATCTCTGATAACTACATTAACTTTATCGTGGCCAATAGAGTTCCTTATGTTCACTATAAATACAAGCCCTGTTACGAGTCCAGATTTTTGTAACTACAATAACGCCATCGTGTTTGATATGTCAATCCTACTTTAAATTTAGGCAGGGTTTTAGCAATGACCCAACCAGTTGTACAACCACCACTTTCCTTTCAATGCCAGCCTAAATGGTTCATAACTGTTTTAGGAGTAGTTTTGTCGATTCATTCTCAATTATAAGACAGTCTAGTTTTTCAATGGCTCAGTGGTTCATTCTTGATTTTAGGTGTAATTCTGTTGATTCATTTCTAAGTCAGCACGCCAACGTCTAGTTTTTCAATAGCTCACTGTTCCATAGCTGACTTTTAGGTGTAATTATGTCGAGTCATTCTTCGGTTACTAGTCCGTCTGTCCCCTTCTTATCTATCTCTCAATTAGATGATTCCTCCTCTCCGCCGCCCATTCTTCTTCAGTCCTCAAAGACCATCCAAAGCCGCCACCTCTTCCTCCAACACACAGGAAATTATCCGAATTAAAACACATGAATATATTTAATTGGATGAGATGCTGTTGATTTTACTTTGTTATTATTTCGATTCACCTTATTTCAGCTTAAACACAACAAAACGATT